>JAJMCM010000016.1:0-202307 GCA_030565665.1 Zygotorulaspora chibaensis | reverse complement strand
GTTGTTGTTGTTGTTGTTGTTGTTGTTGTTGTTGTTGTTGTTGTTGTTGTTGTTGCTGTTGCTGTTGTTGTACTTGCTGCTGGTTAGGTTGCTGCTGCCGACCTTGATAGTGCCCTTGACCATTCGTGGGTGAGTTGGCGTACTGATTGGTATTGCCAAACATCTTGACTTATGTATACCTTTGGCGAGCTTTTTCTTCTTGATTGTATTCGTGACTTCGTGTGAACTACAACAATACTATAGCAATTCTTCGTAGATATTACCACAGGAGAAAGCGTCCTCGATTTTATTCTCTGCACTTTCCGATAGAGTGGAAGACGAAAAACGCAAGTAGTAAACAGCTCTTGGATGTCTGTTGTATAGGTTGTTGTACCGATCGGTTTTTCAAGTGGTTTTGGCGATTTCTAGATATCGCGAAGCGGCTACAAAAAATTGAAAACTGAAATCTAATCAGAATCTGAACGTTCGAGTACATAATACTATCCCATCCTATGGTCCTACAAGGATTGATATTTTCGTCAAAATGTAACATTGACTATAAAATGTGCATTTAGCTATGTTAAATGGAGTGAAGTATATATTAAACGATATATTAAAAAAATCGAACGGCAAGTATAAGTCTAAATGTATTAAACTTAAAATTGCAAAGCTTGACCCTTTTGTTTCTTTTCACCACCTAATTCAAAATGCTTACATCTCTTCAAGGACAATTGAGACTTGGTCTTACATTTGACACATTCCAATCTCAAGACAACCTTCTTGGTAGTCTTAGCCTTCTTGTGGAAAATTTGCTTGGTTTGACCACCGAAACCAGATTGTTTACGGTCATAACGTCTCTTACCTTGGGCAAACAAGGAAGCCTTACCAGCTTTGTATTGGGTAACCTTGTGTTGTTCGTGTCTACGACATTCTCTACCCTTACAGTAGGTCCTTCTGGTCTTTGGAACGTTAACTAATAAGAAATTGAGAAAAGTTAGTAAATGGTTCGGTTCTGACTTTGTTCAACAGCTCACAGTAATCGCCATATGTTGAAACACACATATCCACACCAATTTCGGCATTAATCCCCACTTATGTTCGGCCGAGTGTTTCTTACTCAAATAACGAAGACTGATGGGTAATCCATGTTCACCTTTACCATAGCAGGCTTCAGTACGCCGCCTCATCCCCTTGCCTCCTCATATAGATATATCTTATGCCGATTTTTGACTCTTATTTCTCCTTTGCGGGTGTGGTATTTGTGATATTATGACGTTCTTTGTCTGACTGTTCAACTCATCTTGTACATCGACTTTAACATACCCATTGCTACTGATAGTTCTTGCTTATTTGAGCCCCTAAGAGAAACCTTTGATGAACACTAAGTATCAACTTAAAGATCGTTAGCAAGTGTAATTTTTCGTCTAGCAGTAATGCAACAAACTGCACCGCAGCAGACTTTCCGAAACAGCCCACTGCAGGACCCGGAAGCGTTGCAAGCAGAAGAGGAGGCCGACGTAGGCTCGGCAGCCTTGGGTCGACAGGAGCCCACCTGAATTCAGGCGTCTAGGACTCCTCGCTACTCCTTCCACGCCTTCCGCAAGCTAGCATTGATTCAGCGCCCGCGCACTGACCTCTCCGCCCACGGGCGTACTTGCTATGCGGGGTGTCTCACAACGCAGCTAATGAAAGAGTCCCCGTTGCGTTACAACGCGAAAAAAAGAGGCATATCTGGATTGTATGGTTCACGGATGTAATACTCACGATTTCGCATGTGTGGGTTTGTTGGGTTGCGGCAGTCGCGCAAGACGCGCCATGAAAATGCACTTCATCTCAATTTGCGATACGAGAACAAGCATTGAAACTCTCCTAGTGAGTTCAAGACGTCACATTTGTCACATGAGCAGTTGGCCTACTAGGGCTTCAAGATAGGAAGCTCACGCAGGATTCAGAGTATAGGCAGTCCTCCAAACGTTGCGAAACTATGGGAACAGTGCGCAACACTACATTTGCAGTGTTGTTACCCTCACTTTCACTTCCTATTTAGGAAACCTTATTGGTTCGTGGTCAACTATCATCTTACTCCAGAGTGCGTAGAGGAGGCAAGAACACCGGAGCTCATCCATCAAGCTAGGCAGAAAAACCGTGGGGTCCGGGAAATACAGGAAGGCTGCTCTTTATCTCCCCAGAAAACAAAGAACATTATGTTCTAGCAATTCGCTGAGTAATTGCCCGCATTGCATGCGCTCAGTGAGCGAGAAGCTTACATGGAACAACTACCTCTGCAAACGCGCCAGGGGTCACCCGGCGCTTAGGCTCGGTGACCATTGTTTTACACAAAACATCCAAATATGGAAGTGAAAAATGATGAGCTATCGGCATTTAAATAGAAACTACACACTTCAATGGACCTATCCTGCCATTCGCTTGAGCTAAGATGGGATTTGGAGATTTTGCCAGGATATGCCAACATACACCGCTGCCATTATGTTCTGTAGTAAAGTCTACCACGCACATGATCATGCCAAATTCATCGATAATCCATAATTTCGATCCTCAGAATCTAAACATAGGAATCTTACCGACATGTTACGCAAGGTCAATTGACATTGCTAACACAGTGATTTTCGGTATCGGTAACGCGTTCGTTAACATCGGGGCCATTTGTGTCATGCTGATCATTCTTTACAACATTAGACAAAAGTATACGGCGATCGGCAGATCTGAGTACCTGTACTTCTTCCAGCTGAGTCTGGTGTTGATCATATTCACTTTGATCGTCAATACAGGCGCGTCTCCCCCAGGATCTGGGTCATACCCCTATTTCGTTGCCATCCAGATTGGCATGGCAAGCTCTTGTTGTTATACCTTGTTGATCAATGGATTCTTGGGATTCAGACTCTGGGAGGATGGAACGTTCAAGTCGCTCCTCCTGGTACGTGGCGCTTCGTTTATTGGCTTCGTGGCAAATTTCTTAGCAGCGATCCTGACATTCCGAACATGGATTGAGAGAGGTCAAATTGAGGAGATGAATACTGTGGGGCTGTTCACCATGATGTACGTTGTCAATGCCATTATCTTGGGGATATACACAATCTGCCAATTGTTGGTTTCAGTGTTTGTTGTACGGAACCTATGGGTTACAGGTGCTATTCTTCTGGGCGTATTTTTCTTCGTGGTTGGTCAGATCATAGTTTTCGCGATCTCGGATATCCTTTGCAGAGGTGCGAACCATTATATTGATGGGCTTTTTGTCGGTAGCCTTTGTAATTTGTTCACACTGATGATGGTTTATAAAATCTGGGATATGACAACTGATGATGATTTAGAGTTTAGTGTCAGTGTAAACAAGGAAGGCGATGTCATATATGCATAGGAGCGCAATGTGTGACACCGTGTGGGCGAGCCTTAATATACAAGTTACTAAAGTTTAACAACTTCTGGGCCGCAAGGGACCAGCCATACGCTTGAATTGAAGGATCTGGACGCTGTGCTGTTGAACGCAGAAGATTTCCGCTTGGCGATGCTCGCTTAACTGAAGGTCCAAAATCGTGTTTTATAACCCTCCTCCGCATGGGGAGCGTCTTGCAAGTTCAGGAACCTGCGGCGACTTCGTTGACATCTTTAGGCGCATAAAAAAAGTAAATAGAGCATTTAAAGGGAATAGTCACTTATTAGATAATCGATCCTTAGCAACTTCAATAATTTCCTTATCATTTATATGTACTATGTGGTTGATGACTTCACTCTGATTGAACGGGTACCCGCAATCGAGGTTGGGGCATATTACCATCGCGTAGTTTTGTTGTATGAGGCACTTTTTAAGATCGTTACCACAATCAGGGCATTGGACCGTGTTCTGGGGTTCGGATGGTGTTATTTTATCTTCAGATCGCATCTGTTAGTTCTATCTTGCGTTTTTATTTATATTGCATGGGGCTTGCGATGAGATAGCTTTCTATTATTTTTGTATTTTTTCACACCTAGCAGAAACAGATTGAAAGATTTCCCTAATAAAAACGCAGACCTTAGCAAAAATCGAGCATCCAAAGGCCTGATTTGAGTATCTGCTATGCCTAGAATAGACACAGAGACATTTACTCGTCTACAAAGTGATCCATCATGTATTAGAAACATTTGCATTGTCGCTCACGTGGATCATGGCAAGACCTCTCTATCAGATTCTTTACTGGCTTCAAATGGAATTATATCTCAAAGATTGGCCGGCAAGATTCGCTACTTAGATTCAAGACAAGATGAGCAGTTGCGTGGTATCACGATGGAGTCTTCTGCCATCTCATTATATTTCAGAGTTCTTCGGAAACAAGAAGGCATTGAAAATCCTTTAGTGAACGAGCATTTGATCAATTTAATAGATTCGCCGGGCCACATCGATTTTTCAAGTGAGGTCAGCGCCGCATCAAAATTATGTGATGGAGCGGTGGTTCTCGTTGACGTTGTTGAGGGTGTCTGTTCGCAAACTGTTACCGTATTAAGACAATGCTGGATTGAGAAATTGAAGCCCGTATTAGTCCTGAACAAAATCGACAGGTTATTCACAGAGTTACAACTCACCCCGCAAGAAATATATACACATCTTTCAAAGGTTATCGAACAAGCTAATTCTGTTATTGGCTCATTTTTCGCCGGCCAAAGACAATTGGATGACTATACTTGGAGGGAGCAATTAGAACAGAATTCAAAGGCAGAATTTATCGAAAAAGATGATTCGGATATTTACTTTGATCCATCTGAAAATAATGTCGTTTTTGCGTCTGCTATAGATGGTTGGGGTTTTAACATAAGCCAAATGGCTAAGTTCTATGAACAAAAACTGGGAGCCAAAAGGGAAAACTTACAGAAAGTGCTTTGGGGAGACTTCTATATGGATCCTAAAACTAAGAAGATCATCAATAGCAAGGGCCTTAAAAATAGACCTTTGAAGCCACTTTTTGTTACATTGATCATGGAAAATATCTGGAAAATCTACGAAAATACCACGTTGAATAAAAATAATGAAGTAATTGAAAAAATCACGAAAGCGTTGAACATTGATATCTCACCTCGCGATTTGAGGACAAAAGATGAAAGACAACTTCTGAAAAAAATAATGGGCCAATGGTTGCCTGTTAGCACAGCAGTTTTGTTGACTGTGATCGAGAAACTTCCTTCCCCATCACAATCACAGGAAGATAGACTGGATACCATACTATCTGGGGCCCCTGGAGCTGACAGCATAGACCAGAGGTTAATGGCTTCAATGAAGAAATGTGATAAAGAAGGACCAGTTAGCGCGTATGTGTCCAAGATGATGTCTATTCCCAGAGACGAATTACCAGTCTCGTTGTCAGGAGATCAATCGTACAATGAACTTATGGAAAGGAGTCGAGTTGCAAGAGAATTGGCGTCAAAGGCCGCGAGGCAGGCAGAAATGACGGAAAAATTATCTAAGCTGAAATTTGAATCGGAAGGCAGGGTTGAGAGTAGCAATTCCGATGGTGTCAATCTTTATGAAAGAGCAAAAGATACGGTACTCACACCTGATGTGGATATTGCCGAAAATAATAATAAATACAGGAGTTCCTTACAGCCTTCAGATGATTTGGATTCAGGGTTTGAGTACGAAAGCGACAATGGCGGCAATAATGGCGACGGACATGGTTTTGTTCCAGAATTTGAACCTTCAATTGATCCAAACGATCCGTTGGCTTCGATGTTTGAATACGAAGATGAAGATCCATTTGAGACTCTCAAACCAGACGGCCCTCAAGATGATTTGGAAGACGATTTGTTTGATGAAAAGGACGAGGTATTTGTAGGGTTTGCCAGAGTCTACAGTGGAACGTTGAGGAAAGGTCAAGAAATTTCGGTTTTGGGACCTAAATACGACCCGAAGAATCCTGCAGAGAAATTGGAAACGGCCATTATCACGGACTTATATATGTTTATGGGAAGGGAACTCGTTCCACTGGAGGTTTGCCCACCTGGAAATATTGTTGGTATACGTGGTTTAGCCGGCAAAATTTTGAGGAATGGTACACTGATTGAGAAGGGTATTAGCGGAATCAATCTGGCAGGGATAAGTCTTCAGACAACTCCTATTGTCCGTGTTGCAGTTGAATCTAGCAACCCGATGGAGATGAATAAGCTGGCACGGGGTTTAAGGCTTTTAAACCAGGCAGATCCATGTGTCGAAACTTATGTCGAGGATACCGGTGAGCATATCCTATGCACGGCTGGTGAATTGCATTTGGAAAGATGTTTGAAAGATTTGAGGGAGAGATTTGCAGGTATCGAAATCACCAGTTCTGAGCCTGCAATTCCATACAGGGAAACTTTCTTAGATGTTCCGGATATGAATCCTCCTCGTAATGCTGAATTAGGAAGGGGCCTGTGCGAATTGCTCCTTGGCCCATATAGAATGAGAGTCAAGGTCCTTCCTTTACCAGAAAGTGTTACCCAATTTTTGGAAGCTCATACATCGGAGATAAAACATCTCTTAAATGACTCTGATAATAAACCTATTCGTGAAGACTTCCTAGAGCAGTTTAAGAACATTTTATCAGAAACTGATATAGGTGCTGACTTGCAATCATGCATACCTAAAATAGCATCATTCGGGCCCAAAAGGTTAGGACCTAATATGATAGCATCTGAGAACGGAATTTTAGGCTCATTAATATATTCGAAAACCCCGCTATTCGAATATGCGGACTCCATAATTAATGGGTTCCAGCTCGCCGTTAATGAAGGGCCTTTGGCGCAAGAACCGGTTCAAGGAATGTACGTTTTAATTCAGGATATTCGCGAACTTAGCGAGGAGGAAATTGAACGGATAGAAGATCCTCAATATCAAAAAGATGTCGTAAACATATCAGGTAGATTAATCACTTCTACGAGAGACAGCATTCATGAAGCATTTTTGGATTGGTCTCCAAGAATGATGTGGGCAATGTATTCATGTGATATTCAAACTTCCGTCGAAGTTCTGGGGAAGGTCTACGCGGTGGTGCAACAGAGACGTGGTAAAATCGTTTCCGAGGAGATGAAAGAAGGCACACCATTCTTTCAAATTGAGGCCCATATACCTGTTGTCGAAGCATTCGGTTTCAGTGAGGACATTCGTAAGAAAACGTCTGGTGCGGCTCAGCCCCAACTAATCTTTTCAGGTTTCGAGTGCATTGATCTTGATCCATTTTGGGTTCCAACTACGGAGGAGGAATTAGAAGACCTAGGTGACACCGCTGACAGGGAAAACATAGCACGCCGGCATATGAACATAGTCAGAAGACGTAAGGGGTTATTCATCGATGAGAAAGTCATTCAAAATGCTGAGAAGCAAAGAACGCTGAAAAAGAACTAGCTTGTTACCATTATATAGTATGTAATCTGTCGTAGACGTATGCGGTGATCACGTTTTTTTTTTCAGAAGATAATAAGGCTCACAAAAATTGCCTAGCGCTCATCGAATTTTTATACGAAGTGAAGATTGGTTGAAGACAACTTGAAGAGATAGGTCCACGCTTTGGAGTCTCTAGATATTCAAATTTACCCTTAAGAATTTTTGTGGAGCGAAACTTGCTCAAAAATTTTGAAGATGTCTTTCCAAGGCAACAGGAATAACTTATCTATTGATGTAAATAATAATAGACCAACACCGCTGAACATGCTGATGCAACAGAGTATGGAAGTGCTAACCAAGATGGTCACTCGAAAGTTACAAGACTCTGGCAAGATTCCGTATGCTAAGGGACCCATACAGATATCTTTTGAGAGCAAAGGCCTTTCTATTGATGGCGATGAAAGTCCAGAACTGGCAATAGACGATCTTTCGTTAGACGGGGACTCAGACAAGGAGGTGATAGAATTGGATAACGAAAGTAATTACCACATACGTAATGCCGACTCGAAAATAATCAAGAGTGAAACAGAATCAAATGCCGAAGCAGAAAATCTCGAACTTAGCTGTGAATTAGACGATTCGGAACTTCATCTGAATGAGGAAGAGGGCGATATAATATTTGACTATGGAACGCAGGAAATAACTGGAACACCCAATGAAATTGGAGAACATATAACGCAAATGTTGGAATCCGCTCTGCCTAATGGGTTTGAGCACGATGGTCAAGGAAGATTGCATGCTGTGGTAAATGGTGATGAATTGACAATTACCGAGCAAGAGTTTGCAGAGGCTATGAGTAGTTTACAAAAAATTCAAACAATGAAGCACCGAAAACAACCCACTATTCCACATGGCAGTATCGAGGCGATTTCAGAAAATGACCCCATCAGGGAGGAAGTGAGTGAACTAGAAAATCGAGAGAATAATGTGAGGGGACAAGAGAAGCCCCCGAGGTCACGCCAGCAAGGTCATTTGCATTCGCCCGGCAACGTTCGTTGCCCCGAAGAGAGAGCGACGGGGTCCCCGAAAACTCGCAGACGACACGATTATGAGTATCCACCTGCCACCACGAAAAGGGCCCCCAATTTCGCAGCACTTTTGAATGAGAATCGGCCCTTATGTCTGTTTTGTGAATACTACATGGTCTTTGGCGAGCCGCCACGTAACATGATAAAGTGGTACAATAGTACATACGAGTACGACTCGCTGCCGAGAAAAAAGGAAACTCAACACAACCACCATAGGAAGAGAAACCGCTGACGATTGCGCCATTGTTATGAGCGTTGTCGCAGTCGTCTTTTGGTCGCATCTCTATTTAATCATACTTAAATAGTATTCATGCTTGTTCTATAGATGTCATAGCGTGAGGTGTACGGAATTTTATACATGTTTTCTGTTTTTCAAAGTTCAAGTTTCGTAAGTTTACGCGATGCTGGTTTGTTTGTGTTGACACTTCCGACTGAAAAGAAAGTGAAATATGAAATCAACGTGAAAAAAATACGTTGCATGGCGGCTGAAATTTCCCTTAACATTATGCGAGATCTCGAGATTTGAAGAATGTTAAGGATTACAATAGTACTGTATATTCCGTTGCTCAATTTAGATTGTTGATTGGTAAACACCAGCGGTATTCTCAAGTATCCTAGAAGCAAGCAGGATGGTGACAAAGCTCGCAGCGAGGTGGATGATCACATAGCTCCCTTGTGCCTTGTTGTGCTATGGCTAGTTCTAGGGTATTTGGAAGTAGACATACCTGAGACTAGCCATCTCGATTAACGCTATCCGCCAGGGCTTCAATCCTTCCGCATTTTCTTATATGAAACATATATAAGGCAGGTAGGTATTGCGCGACCGTCCTTTTTTCTATTCAATTCATTCTTATTAAGGTTTATGATTTCAAGTATATAAGAACAATCAACACCTCCGTGCATCCGACGTATAGGCAGCGTAACTGATAATAAAGGCAAAATAATCCAACTAAACACATTCATTTAAAAAAGACATATTCCAGTTGACCTTCAACTAGCTCACTAAAGTCGTTCCTTATAATACTATTTGCTAACCCCAGTCCTTCCTTAAACCAAAAGCTCACAATAAAATAATCGATAACTAATCAAGATGAAATTTCAATTGCCAGCAATCGCCTGCAGTTTATTAACATTATCATTCGTTGCTTCTGCTAATGATGAAGTCAAATTATTTACATCCGATGGTGTTGTCTACAGTTATGCTGTCATTACAAGTACAGTAAGTCCCCCAAGTGTTTATGTAGAAACGCTACATTACACAACTACTCGTGTAAGACTGGTTACGTTGGATAATTCTCTGGTTAGTTCCACGACAGAGCAAATTGTGAAGACTTCGACCTACGTCGCATCTACTGCTGCGGCCACCGACCAAGTCAGTACTACTAGCACTTCTGCTTCCCCTAGTCAGACTCCAAGTTCAAGATCAATTTCAACTCTGCAAGCTCCTACTAGTTTTGCTGCAAGCACCTCGTCTGTGCCTTCTAGCCAATCCAGCTCCTCTCGGTCCTCGAGTTATGTTAGTTCCCGTGGTACCACTTCGACCTTGTTCCCAAGTTCAAGTTCTAGTTCCAGTTCAAGTTCAAGTTCAAGCTCAAATTCACGTTCAAGTTCAAGTTCAAGTTCACGTTCAAGTTCAAGTTTAACTTCAACACCAACCTCGACCTCAACGTCAGAGGCAAGTTTTGGCTCATCGCTAGAACCATATACTACAGTGACTGGAGCTGATGGGTCGTGTTCGGTGTATTATGACGACGCAGATTATTACAGCACAGTATACCTAACTGACCCTACTCAATCAGTCGATGCGGCTACAACTTTGACAAGTACAATGACTGTTTATACAACTTCGATCCTTTAGTTGTGCCATGGCGACGGTTGCTGATGAAGCGGAACTAGGCGTTCCGATTCTGTTCTTATAATTATGAATATTGTATTATTTCCATTCGTTTTATATATTGTGTGTATGGTCACATAATTAAGGTACTTATGTACCAGGCGTAATAAAATAAAAACATAGGTAAAAATAAACGCTTAATAAAGCTGTATTCCGATAGAAGCCCCTCCGAATCTAGTGGACCCTCTATCCTTTCTCGATTCATATTCATGCAAAACCATACACATACAGGTCAATGCCTCAGTTTCCCAAGGGATATTAAAAAGTCCGTCGGAAATTGATGCGGTATCACTATTCGATTCCCCGATCTGAAAACTTGCAAGCCTCAAGGTCCGTTTCTTTGGTATCATTGTTGATGAAGAGTTTGAATACCGGCCCCATATTGGTAGTTTGCCCAAAGTTCTTCCCCTGTGCTTTTCTGCATATTCGTCAAATTCTTTCGTTGTTCTTTGGTCTATCAGTGAAGGCATTTCATCATCGAGCACTAATAGTTTTAAGCTACCGCTGCCAAACGGGGAGGCGAAACCTGTAGTTCCATACCATCGGAGATTGAGATCATTTAATTTCGTGTCGGTGTTTCTTCTCTGAACATGATTCGCCATCAGCAGAGGCTCGATAGGCGGATCGGTCTCATGTTGCCTATAGAACTCAAGTTTAGTTTGGATCCTGCTGTAACCATCTAAAATTTCCTGGAAAACAACACAAAATAGGTATTTGTAGAGCATGAACGGACCACTTTGTGAGATGAATTCACCGTTAACTGGTGGTTTTTCCGCCTCAGAGTTTATCAAAACGAATTTATAGATCTTGACATCAGGCGCATTTCGAACAAATAGCGTCTTAACGACACCTAGGGGTAACGCATGAAACAAAGGTATGCCAAGCCCTTTAACGATGTCTAAATCATCAAACTTTCTCTTGTTGTTGATATACTGTTTGAATGAGACTTCACTTGGAAAGCAGTAAAAGCCCTTCGACAATACTACTGAGGTAAATGGCATCGTACGCAACGCGTTGAAATGAGGGCATCTGTTGATGAACCCTTGTCTCTGAAAATCACCGATAGTCTGAGTCTCAGAGATCGCGGTGTTCAACGTTACATGATCAAAGCCATCATCGCTATCTGGCCGCTCAAAAACAGTCGACTGATCGTCTATATCATCAGTGTCGCCATAAAATGCGGTTTGGTGTATGGCATCATCGGGTTGCACATTCCGATTATGATGATTCCCAATCAGGTTTCTCACTCTATTCATCCCGATATGGTTTGACCACGGTCTCCTGGGGGGTCTCTTTTGTTCAAGTTTAAGGTTCTTAAATGATAACGAAGCTGTCCGATGCGATGGGGCGTCGCATCAAATTTCAAGAACAATCATTGCATTCAGCCACACCGCTCAACAAAGAAGAATAACAAGAGTGTACACTCAGACATAGAAGGGAAATTCTTTATGAAAGCATGACGAGGTAGAAATGTACATGTATTGCGAATTGGTGAAAACGTAGCTGTTTTCATTTTATATAGAGCTCCGAGTGCCAACGACTCTCAGGCCGCCACTCTAGACAAGATCAAAATGCGTTTACATTACCCATGGATCACAACAATAATGCAGATGGACGCCTGAGCAAATCGACAGAGAGGTTCATTAGATCCGTCCAATTTCATCATCTTCTCTGACCTTTGAGATCGAAACACGAAAAGTCGTGAAAAGCCCGGTCGATTTCATATATTTAACACGAAGAAAATCTGCCTTGATTGGAGATAGAAATAACAACAAAACAAAGGTAAACAACCTAAGGACTCTGTTACAGAAAGGCTTGATAACTCTTCCGATATATAATTAAGGTGATGGTAGACCAGGACGCGATCAAAAAACGGTTCTCTCAGATTGAAGACGACATTAATAACATGAACAAGATGATTGATGATAATTTGCAAATATATGAGACTGCCGGTGAGAAGCAAGAAAGGCCCAAATTGACTGAAAGTATAAAAGAGGAATCAGAAACTGATGATCAAATTGTTTCGGTGACCCCCAAACAATTTTCTGAGTTAACAGCCAGTGTGGCTGACGCGTTTATTAAGAACTCGATGCTTCCTGATGCCAATGACGAAACCAAGATCAGGCCTGTCGGGGATCTCGAGGAGCCGCCAGCTGGGAAAGATGCGGAGAAGCTTGCTGCAACGCCTGATCAGACTGAAACTGGGAAACCTGCGGAGATCTCGGTGCAACAGGAGAATAAAAAGGACCAGGATGCACCAGTCGGTGAAACTTCCACCGAGTCATCCACGAGCAAAGATATGAAGGAGGACTGTGAAAAAATCCAAGTCGGGCGGGATATTTCGCAGGTCGTCCAGCCTTCCTTCGAAGATTCAAACGACGAATCAGCTGTAGATCAAAGTACGAGCACTTCGGATGATTTTCGTGGAAAGCAGGATCAAAGCTCTATCGAAAGCGCTCCATCCCTGTGTACATCGCCAACCGAGCCAATAGCACCCATTTTTCTGCCTAAAAACAATGCTGCGAACGCCAATGCCAATACCCACCCAAAAACACCGCCGTCGACTCCGACAACACCAAATTTGAGGCGTCCAACCAACCCGTTTAGGGTTGTTTCGGTTGGAAGCAGTAATCAGGATAATCACAGTCGCAAACCCTCCAAATTCTCTACGCAAGTGGATAGCAATTGTGCTGAATCTAGTCATAACACAAATAAAGTTCAACAGAGACTGGACTATCTCACAAAAAAGTGTACTAAATTACAGAGAGAAATATCCTATTTACAAGACATGAGCGCTCAAACAACGTTAACGATTGATGATAAGAGAAAGCTCTTGGAAGCGATCAATAAATTGCAGGAATATCTGGATAGTAAGACGAAGGAGAAATATGAACTTGGTGTCCAATTAAGTAGGCAACTGAGGAAAGAAATAGACCGCGGCGAAAATGGACAGTTTTGGGTAGGAACAAAGTAATCCGTCTTCCACGCACCATCTGTGTGAAACCTACATATGTATGGAACAATGTAACGCATGTAAGCTTACATAGAACGGCAACGTAGCAGGCTTCTACGCCTCCAGAATAAACAAGTTAATAGCATCCTAATTGGTGTTACCCGCTTGAAGAAAAAATTTCAACTTGATGAGATGAAAATTGAACTTTGCACAGACATGGGCTCACAAGGCGTACTGAAAGTAGGAGAACTCATTCAAGTACCTTGAAAGTTTGTCGCAGTGCGTTCTCGTTGCAGTGGGTCTTCTCTTAGTGCACTATTGTATTGCTGTGTGGAAATATGTCTCGTGAAGGTTTTCAAATCCCTACCAACTTAGACGCCGCTGCTGCTGGTACGTCTCAAACAAGAACAGCTACGTTGCGGTACATCTGCGCTGAATGTTCTGCAACTCTGTCACTTTCTAGAACCGATCCTGTGCGTTGTAAGGAATGCGGTCACAGGATCTTGCTGAAGGCAAGAACAAAGAGGATGGTTCAATTCGAGGCAAGATAATAAAAACAAAAACGCACGCTAGACGTAGGATCAAGACGTCATGAGGTTGTGGCAAACCTTGGGATATGCGCCGTCGCTTCACAAGTATTGCCTTCTTTTCACGGTTGTACAGGTGTAGAATGGTGGTCATTCTTTGGAGAATTGCATGTTAAATAGATGATATATTGTAACATATGTAGGTCAAGAATTAAAAAAAGTTGACACTATCGATGCCCAATGAGGGTTGGCTGTTCCTAGTTTTCCTACCTCAGACAGTTGTTCGCATTATTATCAAGAAAATTGGCCAGATACGGTAGACAAGAACGGCCGATCCCTAGCCGTATCTACGAGGATCTTCCAACACCTTTCGGTTTGCTTCCTTGCTCATATCCCAAGGATGCAGAAGAAAGATCACCTACAAGTTATTTTTATATTCTGTATCCGAAAGTGTCCCAATGGTCGTTCGATCACAGCATTCAGCGTAGGGCGTAGATCTGTTCCAAGAATAATGCCAAAGGGTTTGCCTCCTCCAATGATAGGATAGTGCGTTAGGGGCTGTTCTGAGCCAGCTACAGAGCTTTAATGTGAGCTGTTTGTGAGCTGTTTGTCTGTTTTCCTTGGCTCTCTGCCCATTGAGAACAAATTAATCATTTTGTTCGCAGTGCTCGAAAAGAATTGACGGTAAAAAGAAAAAAGTATATATCTGCATAGTATCTGGTAAATTAGATTTCAAACTTAATAATAAAAGTGAGAGCTCATCGTAAAAGTTGCAGGAGCAGGAAAAGAGTCGTACATTGGAGACAAAGGTGATTACGTAGCGGTGTTTTCTTCGTAGGAATGTCGAGCACTACGCAAGGAATGGATTCTAATTCCTCAAAGAGCGTGTCTGCCTTTGATTTAGAACCAAATCCATTTGAGCAAAGTTTTGCATCAACAAAGAAATCATTGGCCTCAGGATTTGGTTCTCAACAAAGCAAGCAGACTGTGGACTCCAAGCCGGTTGGTGGAGCCGATTTGGCATCTACCAACGTAAACCTGAATCTGAACGGAGGTGGAACTGCTGAAAGTGGTGCAATTAATGCCACGATTGGCAGTGGTCAGGGACAACTTGATGGGACCGAAAAG
This sequence comes from Zygotorulaspora chibaensis, assembly GCA_030565665.1. NCBI lineage: Eukaryota > Fungi > Ascomycota > Saccharomycetes > Saccharomycetales > Saccharomycetaceae > Zygotorulaspora > Zygotorulaspora chibaensis. The sequence continues at coordinate 187,396 of JAJMCM010000016.1, read as the reverse complement.
AGCAAAATGGCCTCATTCATGCACGGAGCACAGCGACCTGCCATAACATCGCCTCCTCTGTCTACACCCGGTGGGAGCAAAAGGCTGCCACCGATCTTGTTATCGCCGACGTATATTCAGCACGGTGCGATCAACGGCAATAGTTTGAACGAAATGGCGGGACATCATCAAATTGGAGGCCATCTTCCACATTCAGCGTCCCCAACAGGTAATATCAGCAGTGGTGCCACTACAGCAGAAAGCTTGAAGGCTGGCTACTTTTTAGGCATGCCGAAAACTGGTCTTACCCCAAACGAATCTAATTTAAGAGCAGGACTGACGCCGGTCATCGGTGTTGTCAACAGTTTGTCACATCCTCCATTCACTAACTTGCCGTCTTTTAGCAACCTTAAACCCGATGCTCATTACAATGAAATGGAAAACCATCATGATCAAAAGCCAATGCTTCACACTGGTCTTTCAGGAAACTTTATAACAAATCCAGTCGAATCAGTACCATTTACATCGGGGCTGAGCTCGATATTGGGCCTGAACAGCAATAATGCAATATCACAAACGAATACCCATTCTACGAGGTCAGGCATTTCGAGCTATGAAAACCTAAATGCTATTCAGGCTGGTAGTAGTGAGAATCACGTAAATAATACTAATACGAGCACCGACGTGAGTCGAAAAGAAGGAGTCGGTATGGTGGAACCCGTTGATTTAACAAGATCAGCTAACAAATCGCGACAGAGAAAATCTTCGAATACAATGTCTCCTCGACAAAATGCTACAAGGAAAAGGAAATCCTCGGCATCACAAAAGGGAGTCAGATCCAATAAAAAACAGCAAATGAACACAGTGGACACCAGTGAGGTGGAGGATGCTATTAGAGATACCAATGAGGATAATTCTGAAAATTATGAGGGGGAAGAAGGTCAAGAACGCAAACGTAAGGAATTTCTGGAGAGAAATCGTGTAGCGGCTTCAAAGTTTAGGAAAAGGAAAAAGGAGTATATAAAAAAAGTTGAAGTAGACCTGAAATTTTATCAATCTGAGTATGAGGATATGTCGCAGGCAATAGATAAGCTCTGCGGTATAGTACAAGATTCGCCGCATCCAATTGCAGGCAACTCGTTGCTTTCGATGCTAGAAACTTCCATCGCGAAGAATGATGTACCGTCCTCGATTTCAATTTTGGCACATATTGAGCAAGTGCTACACGAAACTGCTTATTTCCAACGTAATGGAAGAAACCCAAGGCGAGACAGCGACCTGCAAGACTCGGATGACGAAGAACAACAAGACTTGCTTGATAAGGGCAGAAGTAGACAAGCAAGTGCATCATCCGGGTCTCGTGTACGGAAAAGCTCACTTGACAATTATTCTGGAAATGGTTTAGGGTCTTCCTTCGTTTCAGCAGGAACGCAACCAACTAGCACCGGGTCCAATGCTTCATTTGGCACAGATGCCACGACAATGTCCTCTTCGTCAAAAAATGGAGCCACAGCTGCAGGCATGTTGCCATTATCGCTCGATAATCCCAACGAACAACCACCAAGACAAGTGGCTAGTGCCATAGGCACAATTAGCACTTTACCAGATGTAATCAACGGAACGCAGGTTATTCCCTTAAACAATGTTTCTAATAAATCTGCAAGTAACGCTAGTACGTTTTCTGAAATAAAGCGCAGCTCGTTGGTAGATTTAACGTCTGCGCCTGACAAGCTGGCCCGGGCGTCAGCGAAGCATCCTAATTCTACTTAGGAAATATTCCAAAGGAAACATCCTATTACTAATAACATTATAATAGTATTTAGCTAGTATATGACCCTCCCTATTCACAGTCGTCAGACTATGTATGCAAACGAAACTGATGTCTAACGCTTTTTGGCGTCAAGCAATGAGTGGCACACTCGTGAATTTCTATGATCGGTGCAATGCCGAAAACGTGATTCTAACCTCGGGCTGGCGTCAGAGAGAACTTTTTGAGATAAGTTATCGTGAAGGTATGGCAAAGCAAGTCGACTGAGAGCAGGCTATGCCAAAGCTGCTATCCAAGGTTCTTCACTAACAAAGCTAAAGTGTTATTATGAGCTACAACTACCTGAAAGCAGCCAAAAAAATTATCTGTATTGGTAGGAACTATGCGGCGCACATCAAGGAGTTGAACAATGCCACTCCTAAACAACCGTTTTTCTTTTTGAAACCGAGCTCAAGTATCGTAACACCCATTGATGAGTTCAATTCTCGTACCAAACTGCCTCAGAACTCCAGTTATAACGGGTTGAATGATGACGGTGCAAACCCTTCTCCTATTTTTGTTCCCTCTGGAGTCATCATTCACCATGAGATTGAGCTGGCGTTGATCATGGACAAGCATGTTTCCAATGTAAACCCTGGTGAATTTAAGGCTAGTGATGTCTTCGACGCAATCAGCGGTGTATCTCTAGCGCTCGATTTGACTGCAAGAAACGTTCAAGATGAAGCCAAGAAGAAGGGTCTTCCTTGGTCAATTGCCAAAGGGTTCGACACATTTTTGCCAATTTCCAAATTCATTTCGAAAGACGGATTGAGTCAAGACAGGAGCAATTTGCAGGATGTATTCAGGTTGTCTTGCGAGGTTAATGGTGTGCAAAGGCAAGACGGCTCAACACGTCTAATGTTGAATCCTCTTCACGAAATAATTCAACATATCTCGACAATGATCTCTTTGGAACCGGGCGATATTATCCTTACTGGTACGCCGGCCGGTGTCGGTGAACTGCAACCCGGCGATGAGGTGAAATGTAATCTATTTTATCGTGAATCAGAGCTGGTCGATATGAAATTCAACTGTGAGCAGCGTCCTGGTCCCTACGTTTACAAAGAAACTTAGGCAACACTGCAAGCCGTCTTTTTTTATACAAGAACTAAACATATACTCAGTACAAACCGTGCCAGCACTGGTGTTTACTGCAAAGCACCTAACGCATTTTTTCTAATCGAGCGACTCCAGAGTATATGTTTATAGACACGAAACGTAATAGTGCATCAATATTCGCGCTTTTCGCCTATATTTTCATAAGTTTATTATTCTTGGTTCTTGAACAAAACTAAACTGTCTGACCTTGACACCTCCTGATTTCAACACTTTGAAACTTTCTTCGTCCATTCGGTACGATTGACTGTATACAACTTCCGTTATGCCTGTCTGCACGATTTTGACAGAACACGTTAAACAGGGGCAAGTATCGCAGTAGAGTATCCCATTCGGGCCCACTCTGTCTCTGCCCGCCTCTAACAATGCATTTTCCTCTGCATGCAGACAGAGACAACTGTGCAGGGAGTCCGAATCACCGCTGTTACATCGCGGGCAGCCCCCATTGAAGCAGTTCGTTAAATGGCGGGGCGTGCCGTTGTAGCCAGTTGCAATGACCCTGCGATCGCGGACTATTACACATCCCACACGTCTTTTCATACAGTTTGAACGGGAGGCGGCGAGGGTGGCCAGTTTCATAAAATACGTATCCCAGTCTGGCCTTAGAGGAGGCTTTAGCTCTTTAGAGTCGGAATTTTGTAGCATTTGCAACTGGTCACCAATCGATGCCGATAGGCGTGCATGCAACGTTTTAACATCCGCGTCTAGTATTTTGAACTTGAAATGTGATTGTTCACGCAACATGATCGAGCACGGGTCATAGTCGTAACGATCGACAACATTAACAAACTTCTCGACGTCAAAGTCTTGAAGCTCACTGTTGAGCAAGTTCATACGCAGTCTCAATGATGCATCGATCGAAATATGCACAAAAAACGGCCGCTTGTCCAAAGTCTCCAGCAATCGCATCGTCTCACACCGAATTACCATGTTTCTCGTGTAGTTCTTTGTGGCATAATCTAGTATGCTAGACTCATTGTCTTTGTGATTCAGCTTTTCAAAACCATGGTCTTCGATAAGCACCTGAATGGCTACGTCGATTCCACTGAACTTCGTTCCACTAACAGCAACCAGCATGCCTCATATAAAGGGACTAGAAGGGCAGATAAAACGTCTTATTGGCGAAGAGCTGAATTTTTACCAATCATGCTCAGCTACCCACCGCTCTTTATGTTAACTCTGGGGCCAACGTGAATTTTCCAGATTTTCCATCGCGTCGCGCGTTTCATCTGATGAGGTTATATTTTGTGTCTTCTTATGGCGAATTGAAAAATAAAAAAATTCACAGACTGAAATATTTCACATGGATGGGTCAAAAACAAAAGGTTGAGTCGCTATTGAACGACACCTGTATAAATACAAAGCTTTCCAGCCAATTAAACAGGGTTCACACGGCAATTGAAGTTATATTAGGCACGGTGGGATGTTTCATGTGGAGAAAGCGTTCGTTCAAGGTAGAGCCATGGTCAAGATGCCTGTTGGCAGATTAGCTACAAAGATTCAACTTCGCAATAGGACCTCCTCGTTGTGGAATAAAAAGTTTTCCACCAGAAGTCTTATAAATCAGCGGCAGAGAACCGAGGAGATAGTCAAAAATGCCAATGCGGGCGCACAAACGTCGGTCATGAAATGGGCGGTCTTGACAGGTGTCACCATCGTAGTAGGTACGATTATTTTGCGGTCTCAAACTCGGAGTGACCCAGCATTGAAGGATTCCGAGGAGGGATCGCGGGATTTCAAGACCAAGCCTAAAATCAGGATCTTTGACAATAATTGGTTGTTCTTTTGTTACTCGACATTGCCATTAAATGCTATGTCGAGGCTATGGGGCCAAGTCAATTCCATAGATTTGCCAATATGGTTAAGGCCATGGGGTTTCAAATGCTACTCGCACCTGTTTGGCGTAAATCTGGATGAGATGGAAGATCCGGAATTAACACATTACTCCAACCTATCAGAGTTTTTTTATCGTAGTATCAAACCTAGTGCAAGACCTATAAGTGCGAAGAGTAATGTCATCATATGCCCCAGTGACGGTAAAGTTTTACAAATTGGCATTATAGACTCCGAAAGTGGTGAAGTTGAGCAAGTTAAGGGGCTCACTTACTCAATAAAAGATTTCCTGGGGACTCACTCGCATCCTTCGATGTCGAAAAGTAAATCTTCGTTAGATCTAAAATCTGATGAGGACAAACATAGAGAGTTTGCTAGAGTAAACAATTTTAGATTGTACGACGAGGGTGGTAACGAATCGGAGCACTACATTCAAGTTAAAAAAGAAGGCGATAAAACGGTTGAAGAATCTAAACCAACTATGTCAAAGACGGTTAGATTACTTAATGAACTGTCTCTGAATACCAATGTGTACGGTAAATCCAATGATGAACCAAAAGATACAAAATTATTTTTTGCTGTCATATATTTAGCACCTGGCGACTATCATCACTTTCATTCACCCGTCGACTGGGTTTGCAAGATACGTCGTCATTTCCCTGGTGATCTCTTCTCTGTGGCACCTTATTTTCAAAAAAACTTTCCAAACTTGTTTATTCTCAATGAGCGTGTTGCTCTATTGGGTCACTGGAAGCATGGGTTCTTTAGTATGACTCCCGTTGGTGCAACAAACGTCGGATCGATTAAATTAGACTTCGACAAAGAGCTGAAAACAAATGTCAAAAGAAATAAGCATAGTGAGCCCCATGCTTGCTATGAGGCGACTTACGAAAATGCCAGCAAGATTCTAGGTGGCATGCCGCTTACAAAGGGGGAGGAAATGGGAGGATTTATGCTCGGAAGTACCGTCGTACTATGTTTTGAGGCACCTAAAGAGTTCAAATATAATATTGAAGTTGGCGACAAAGTCGTGATGGGTCAAGAATTGGGCGTCGTATCTTGATGCCAAGTTTCGAAATTTCTCATACGCATACGATGGTTTTTCTTTTTGCATCACGTAGTAATAGTGTTAATATATAAAGGGGAAAGGTACATACGACTACGCATCTTCAGAATAAAATTATTCATTCACTTCATTCATTATTCACAATGTTTTTTCCTCCATATCTCTAATTGAAAGTCAGTCACGTTTCCGCTGCTGTTATCAGAGCACAGCATATCTAAATCATATATCCGCATGTCATCGGTGAATACTTTTTTCTCAGAAGTCACTGTTTCTAATTCAATCATTGTCTTGTCATTAAGACTTAATTCGCTAAATAATTCGTCTCCTAGACCAGTACAATTCTTCTCAGTATCAGCTGCAGTTGAAAAACTTGGGATTTTTTCTATTTTGCTCTTCAAAGCCGCTTGAATATCCCCAATATTTTGATATCGATGGTTGCTCAAATCATTGATATCTCTCACATTACTTTTCTTATTGTTTCTGGGTTGGATGTACACGATACTACCATTCTTAAAGAAATCTGTAGCCTTGAGGGATTTTCCAAAGTTGATTTCTAATGGGTAGTAATTAGGATCAATAACCCTTAAGGATTTTATCTTTCTTATATCTGGAAGTAGACAGGGTGCTTTAAGCTCTTTTGTTTCTAAGACAGATTCATTAAAGCAGGCTGTCAGGAAAAAAGGAACACCATTAATGGACATCTCTGTATCGGCGTTTCTGAACATTAAGCATCTTGGTTCCACTGCCATACTCCAAAAATATTTTGTTTCCTGCAACGGTGACGAAGACATGTACGTTGGCAATACAGATATGATAAGGTAGGCAAGGCTTTCTGTATCTGAAGTTTTTAGGGCATATTGGCCTGAACCTAAGAATAGAAAGCCCAATGACATAGTAGACGCGATATACTTGGCGTAATGATTTTCATCATCCTTTTTGTCATCTACATCTGAAGCAGGATCTGAAAATTCCCCACCTGTTTCCTCGCTGGTTTCTTCGGTAGCCGATTCTGAGCCTTCTTCCACTCCTAAACCAGATTCCTCCACTTCCTCGTAACCTTCTTCCTCGTCCTCTACCTCTTCCTCTTCTCCCCCTGGATCCTCCTGTTCTTCTTCACGTCGTTCTATTCCCCCTTCCTCGTCATCCACTCCCAGGAGTTGATCTGTATCTGCCGCGTTCGCTGAACCTGTTTCTCGTAGCGTACTATTACAGCTATTTCTCCTTGATCTTTTTGTAGTCTTATAGGTTTTGAACAAATCAGAATGCCTGCCTGATACTATTTCATGCAAATACCTGATGCGGCGAAGAACTTGTAAATCGCCAGTCCCGCACATAATCATACTGACTGAAACTATCAAAACGTTAACGAGGACATTGACGCCTAATATCGTCAATCTGAAATCAAGCCTGTTGTTGCCAGGGTATTGGTAAAAGGGCAAAAATTTATCAATTAAAGTCAGCAATGCGTCCCGCATCTCTTGATTGCCTGTAGAAGCATATTTGATTCCCATAGCTAAGGTGCGTCCTCCGATAATGTAATACACTGGCAAATTATCGGTGTTCATTTCAAATTCAATTTGGTCCTCGAGATCACCCAAAACAAATGCTAAATCTTTGCCAATAGTATCCCACATAATTAAATGGAAAGCTAGCTCCCTATACATGAAAATTTCGGGCCGATAATTCATGTTCATTGACTTCAAAACAGGTTTAATCAGATTTGCTGTTTGAGTGTGTCGAGTTTTTAAAAAGATTAACATCAATGCGACGGTAGCGCTTATTTGAGAGTTCTCAGGTATCCAATCTTGTTCTGAATCGTGACTTTCAGTAAGAATTTGCAGCAATCCACTGGTAATTTTCTCATCAGGGCTATTCCCGTTGCTAACGGGAAGATCTAACGCTACATCTTGATCCATCATGAGTTGATCTGCGCCATTTCTTCCACTTAAAGTACTACCAGCAGCCAAGTTTATGAGCCCTAGCGAAATACCTGCTGCAAGACGATAACTTTCGTCACAAACACGTTCATCATTGATAATAATAAAGGCCTTTAGTTGTGAATAAAGAACTTCAGTCATTCTTCTATGTTGAGACATCAAATAAAGGAGACCTATCCCGACTATGCCCGCAGTTTGAACTTTAAGGTTGATATTCAAATCACTAGATCCTGGAGGTAACAGTGCAACTATATGTACGCTTAAAACCTTTGTAAGTTTCAAATCCATTGTTCCCTTCATACTAGCGCTCATTCCCAGAAGCAACCCTATACTCACATGAGTTTTCTTAGGACTCAAATAGTTATAAACATGCCACTCTTCTAATCCTCGCAAATGACCGTTCAAACCTAGTCCAAGCAGGAATCCGCCATGTTGCGCATCCAAAATTTTGGGTTTATTAAAGGCTATCCAGCTGCCATTAATACCCTTGGCTTTCCTAGAAATTCTCAGCCCTGAGCTTACACCGCCATGAAATTCGCCCCAATTGAGAATTTCTTTATCAAGTTCATTACTGTCCATGGATATTTTGGTGCCATCTGGGAAAAGATAAGTGAAATTAAGCTCCGGTCTGACCCATTTTTGAGTTGCCAATGGCTTTTCTGTCGAATAAGCAACAGCTCCAAATCCCAGTCCAGAAAGGCAAGTCCTTATCGAAAGTATCCTTGCCATGTTCTTTTTCTGTTTTAATATTTTTCTGTAGTCTGTTTCTACTGAAACAAATTGCACGCTATGTGGCTTATAGTAAATGAGCAATGAGAGGGCATAATTGAATCTTCTGTCTTCGCTGAAAATTAGAGCAGCATTGGCTTTTAGAGTGTGACCTTCATCGAAATCGTCTGAATCTTGTAGTGTATCAGTAATCAGCCCTTTCTCAGCATTGAACTGGCGTGTACTTTTAATGACGTCAGATAGTATTGTATAAATATCTTTGGGTTTTGAGTGGTTGCTCTGCGAAAGTTTTGGTACGATTTTAGATAATCGATCACTGCCACTTGACAATAGTTCGGTCTCCATTGATATTTGCTTGATTGCCGAAACGCACCGTTCCAAGTCATGTCTAGAGATTATCGACAAGTCTGCATCGGAATAGACTTGAGCCAGCCTATCCTCAATTTTTTTAAGTCTTTTCTTCAGAGGAGCTAGAACCCCAATCGGATATAGTTCTATATCTTCCTTTACAATTTTCAAATTAGTTAATACCTCCAATAGAAATTTGTCAGAATAGTCGGGGGCTCGAATCATTTCATATAATCTCAAAATCTTATAGCTTTGAGGAGTTATCATCTGGTCTACCTGTGAATCCATTTCAATTAATCTAGAAAAACTGATGAAGGGTGTCACCAGAAGATAACTATTCTCAGTAACACTATATAGAGACTTCATGATTGATGGTGGCTCGTCCAGCGGATGTGCAAAAATTCCAATTAAAGCATTGCCGTTCTTATTTTCGTTTATATGCGCACCATAATATTCTCTCCAAGGTAGAGGCCAATTCATACGGGTTGTCGCAAACGAAAGTAAGTTTCCCAATTGATTCACGTCATCTTCGCAGAGGACGTTTAGTGAAAGCTCCTCCCTTATTAAATGCAACCCCATCACCGTCTTTGGAATAAAACTATTGGAGTCTAGGTGAATCAGATATTTGAATGATTTCGCATCATGTAGTTGCGCAGCCCTGTCTGGTTCTCCATCGGAAGCTAACAAAAGTGACTTGAAGACAGTCTCCAACGCAAAAAATTCTGAGTTGGTGAAATCTGCCTTATTTAAAAGCTGTCTATTCATCAACAACTGCCACGAAAAAATAATGGCAATGAATATCTTGGGAGAACAAATCCACTTCATCGATTCAAAACAATGCTTAACTAGACTTTTTCTAGGTAACGGGAAAACACTGGGCATATAATGTACTTCTTTTACCGGGCGTGTATTCATATTAGTTAAGGAATCGAATTTGTTCTTCACCATTCTGTCGCAAGATATAAAACATATTTTGTCATCTAGGCTCTGCTTCGGAGATTCGAGGTTGACAAAAGGGTTATATAGACATACCTCACGAAACGAATCTAGGATTACCGCCAAAGTTCCTGGGACTATGTCCGATTGGTAAGGCAGTATGTCACTGATTAATCCGTCCACGTTGAAGTTCGATAATCTAATCAGATCCGGAGGCGAATTGCCATAAACTTTAAAGGATATTGAATTCATAATCTCAGGAATCAGATCTATCAACCATATTTTTGAAAAATGTGTTAAAGGATCAAAAATGACAATCGCTTCCTTGTCCTGGAATCTTAGTGGAATGCATTTTAATACAATTGATGGATCGTTAGGCACACGATGGGGCAAAGTCATGGACGATATTTTGGTCAAAGTTATATCGCCTCTCGTAGTGATCACCTGATTTAGTCCTTCCATTTGGTGTTGGTCTGGTTGTTGACCCTGAATCTGAGGCTGGGATACCTGCGACGTTTGTTGACTAATGTGAGATGAGAATTCAATGTTAGGTGATGCCGCCGCTATTGGAGTTGTTCCACTCATACGATCCAAAGTCGCAGATATGCTCCTCCTGCTGGAATTGGGATGAGTTTGCAACAATGATTGAGAGTCTTGCATCTTTTTGGTCGTCGGCAACATGGAAAAATCATTAATATCCTGCGTCATGCTAACGGAAGCGGCCCTTCTGTTGAGAATCGAAATTTTCCGCAAATTTTTACCAATAGCACTACTACTGGCGTTCGCATTATCCAACGTGTCTTTTCTATTCTCTAAAGAATATGCATGGGGAGTGTTTTGGGTATCCGGTGTATTGTCATCCGGCGAATCGAGGATCTGTGTGTAATAAAAATGCAGCTTCAGGCCTGAGTTATCAAACAAAACAGTAATATTATGGTCTCTGCCGTTGGGGAATACTAACATGGTCAAATTTCTCAGATTCATTGCGTCCTTTCCATTATTCGAAAAATCTAAATAACCGAAAGGTGCCATTGGATCGGATAACGTTATAAATCTATGCTGAAGGTCAAAATCAGATAGGTCGTCAAAGTCGGTGCCGTGTGGCTGCTTTCTTTCAAGGACAATACCTTGCGAGCACCAAAATGCATTTGATATCGAGAACGGGAAACATACGGTTGTCGAGTCGCCCTTTGAAATATAATAGACGTGTGCCACATCTTGTAAGATCGCTACCAAACAATCATTGCCCGTTGCAAAATCCACAAAGTTGGCTTTTATGACATTCTCATCGTAATGAAACTTCCTAATGCACTGATCATCGACATGCCATTCAACAGTCTTCCGATCTGGGGTGATCCAAACATCACCTCTTCCCTTCGAATCGCGATAGAAGCAGCCATGAGCATCGCTATCAGCTGATTGCGGGTGGCTGGTTGACTCTTTAGACCCTGAATGCAACATAGACGTAAAATCTGAAGGCGACATGTAGCCTAGGATATTATCTCCACCAGTCCCTGAAAACGGAGAAAGCAATGCATCACTCATACCAACTTCATAAAAAGCACACTGCTTCAACAAAACAGCACTCTACGCTGGCAGCTAACACGGCGGTTAAACTGAAGTAAGCTCTCTACCTGAAGGAAAGGTAGGGCATAGGAAACATCAGAAAGTTCCCGCCGAGAGCTCGCACAAAAACAATACGGACGGGTAACGGCAATGTTTTTCGCCGAACAAAAACAAAATCGGGGCGAGCTGGGAATTGAACCCAGGGCCTCTCGCATGCTTGATATGTAAATCCTCAGTGTACTGAAGATTCGCCCAAAGCGAGAATCATACCACTAGACCACACGCCCATGTGATTTGTTGAAGTAGTTAATTATAAGTTTTAGTTAATACACTCCAAAACGTGCATTCAATTTTCACGCATTGTATTGTCAGGGCCCAGTTCTAATGAGTAGAATAAACGTTAATAGGCTGCACACGTATTTAATCCTTACCCAGTAGTAGTAATCCGCTGACGATCTTCCTTGGTCTTACTAGAACTGTAGACAAAGGCCATTGGATTAATTCCTGTAAATGAAGTACCCTGCATCTCTTCTGAATGAGCAATTCGCTGTTTGCAACAGTGGTTCTTGTGACCAGCCGCATTTGTAGCTCGCCAGTAACCACAGCTACATAATCGAGATCACGTGATACAGATGCTCCTAAGATGTTTTCAATCTATACACGACCGCAAGAAGAAGGAAATTTGTGTCTTAGAGTGAGGTGACATAGAGAATGTCCGTCAATTCAATGACTTCCCTATCAGATGGAAAGCCGTTATCTCCTAAGGTCCTTCAAAAACCCCGGTTTCGCGCCCCCCCTGCCACCTATATTGAACTATTGGTTGAGGTTTCTAAATTAGGTGCCACACACGGCGTTACCCTCTCTCTTAGGGAAACCCAGGCCCTTTGGGGTTTTGAAGGGTTGCAAGCAAGCGAAACTAAAGCAAACTCGATGAGGGAATGCCAGGACCAGAAATAGGACCCGCTGACAAAGTATTCATATAACTTCTAGGCGCTCTCATTATTATCTTGCAAGTGTCTACTTACTGTTTAAAAGAAGAAATTCAAAATGACAACTATCGAGTACACCTTTGAATGGCCTGCTGGTCCTAAAGACGTCATTGTGACTGGTGAGTTTGACGATTGGAAAGGAACCTTGCCTTTGGTCAAGAGTACAACGGGTGCTTTCGAACTCACTTTCCCTGTGAAGATTCCTGAAGACAAGAACAAGGTGTTTTTTAAGTTTATTGTTGACGGTGACTGGGTTACTAGCGATGCTTATAACAAGGGGTACGATGAACAATCTGGGATTGAAAACAACTATATTTCAGACAAAGAAGCGAAGGCATTGAGTGAAAATCCTGCTGAAATCCAGATTCCAGAGGCGGGTGGTCTGCCATTTGTTGCAGCTGCTGCTACTGGGGCTGTCAAGACTGAGGAGCCAAATGAACCGCAGGTACCTAAGGAGGTCACAAAGACTATAGACCCAGTCGAGCCTACGCCAACGAAGAAGAACTTTGAGCCTACGCCGGGTGCTATCCCACATGCTCCTATCAAAACTGCCGAAGCAGAGTCTGCTCTCGAAACGCCTAAGGAACATGTGGCACCTCCAGAGCAAGAGCAAGCTAAATTCAAAATCGTTAGAAGAATAAGAAAGAACAAAAAAACCGGTGAAGTGACTATTCTTTCGGAGGAAAAGATTTTGTTAGGTCCTGAAGACACCATTCCCAACGGAACTATTTTTCACGAAGAAGAGTCAGAGCACACGCCTTCTGAAACGACGGACCCCGAGGAAAATGTCCACATTTTGCCAATCGAGGGTTCCACTGAGCAGGCGACTTTCAAACCAGTGGCTGGTGAACCTGGTCCAGTCATCCCAAACAACGCCACTGAGATTAAAGAGTTTTCCGAAATTAGAGACGTTGATGCGAAGGCGTTGAACGAAAGGTTGAATGCAGAAGTCGAAGGTACTTCCGCCACTTTGGATCCAAAATCCCAATCCTCTCCCTCAAGTGAGAAGCCAACTGAACCCGTTGCTACTACTGAGGAAATCAAAAAAGTTGAGAAAGAAATAGCCCCTGCTGCCACTGCTGCCAAAGTACCTGCTACTGCCCAACCAGCACCAACGAAGACATCGAAGAAACCTGCCACCAAGACTTCGTCCCCTGCAAAATCTGAAGAGAAAAAAAAGAAGACAGGTTTCTTCTCTAAAGTCAAGAAAATCTTCAATTGAAATTCCGTTTCCCAAATCTAAAACGTTTTTTCATCATTGAATTTTCGAAGTTTTGTTTTTTTGTTGGATTAATTTAAACCAATCATAGAACCTGCCACCTGAATAAATATTCAAAAACAACATTGAACTATCCTATTATTTCGAAGCTTACAACAAAATACAAATTCGTCGATGCGTTTGATCTCCGTTTTTTCCCGCCATAATTACTTCTGAGGGATAAGTTCAAAGTTCGAATTGCATGACGTATTTTAAACAGTTTGCCATTTTACTCTCTAATTCACTCTCTCTCTACTTATTTCTACTTTTTCCCAGCTTAATTAATTAACTAATATTTCTTTCGAAGAATGATGTATTTAAAATACTTATTTATACCTCTTTCCATGCAATTTATTATGTTTTGAGTCGCGCGACTGGAAAGAAATTTCAATCTAAATGAAAATTTTCCGATGAGATGAGATGATGTTCCAACAACAAGATACCAAATAGCGATATATAGCCATTCATAGGACTTCAATCTTTTTAGAAGAGCGCTTAATATTTTAAACTCTGAGATAGAATGAGTGATACTGAGATTAAAAGTACGCAGGAAGATATCGAGATTCAAAGGGCACTAGCTGATCCTACCAAGAAGAGAAAGGTTGAAGATGAAATTGAGATTGATTTAGAGAGTTCCAGACCACTATCCAAGAAGCAAAAACGTTTGCTGAGAAGAGGTAAAACTACACTAGAAGAATTAAATGCCAAATTCAAAATTGATCCAAGCTCAATCGAGGAATTCAAGAAAGAAAATCAGCAAAAGAAAGATGGCGATGAGGAAAACCCATCTTCTACTGACGATAAGCAACGAGTTTCCAAAAAAGATAAAAAACTAGGTGTCTGGATCGGAAACCTATCATTTGACACCACTAAGGAAGATATCACAAGATTATTAATAGCAAAGACAAAGGATTTGGAAGAACCTTCAGTTATCAATGAAAAGGCTATTGTTAGATTCAATATGCCTCTTGCCCAAAATGATCGTAAAAAAATGAGGAACAAAGGTTTTTGTTATATCGATTTTCACACCCAGCAACACATGGACTCAGCAATTTCCTTGAGTGAATCTCAATTGAATGGAAGGAATTTATTAATTAAAAATTCCAAGAGTTTTGAGGGTAGACCTGATAAAGATGATTTAGTGTCAATGTCTAAGAATCCACCTTCTAGGATCTTATTTGTTGGTAACTTGTCCTTCGATACCACAGACGAATTACTAAAAAAGCATTTCCAGCATTGTGGTGAAATTATTAAGATTCGAATGGCGACTTTCCAAGACAGTGGAAAATGTAAAGGTTTCGCATTCGTGGATTTTAAAAACGAAGAAGGTGCTACTAATGCTCTCAAAGACAAAAGCTGTAGAAGAATAGCTCAAAGACAAATCAGAATGGAGTACGGTGAAGATAGGAGTAAAAGGCAAGTAAGAAGAAAACCTGAAGAAGCTGTTAGCAAATCCTTCGACCTTCCAAATACGAATGACTCTGGGTATCACAATACGAAATCGAATGACAAGCCTAGCTCAGAACAACCCGTCATCAAGAAACAAATTAAGAAATCATATCAAAAGAAGAATTCGTACGATTCGAATAGCCGTGTTAAAAGTAGTATTGCCTTAGCTTCTGCTCATCGTGCTTCCGCTGCGATCGTGCCTTCTGAAGGTAAAAAAGTCAAGTTTGACTAGTCCGTTTGTAGATAATCATTAGAATAAATTATATGCCTTTAATCCTTTTTCTGATTCATGTTGTTTATTTATTTTTATATTATACACGTCTTCCGCTTAAATCATTTTTCAATTATAAAACATAAAAAGGTTCAGTTAAAAAATAAAACATGAAAGATGATAATGCAAAAACTTTTAACACTAATTTTCTATCTTTAAATAATCTTTATCTAATATATTCTCATATTTTACAGGCTGGTTTATTTTTTCTAGGTTTCTAAAGGTTGGTAAAGGTGGTAAAATGTTACCAAATGATTTGGAATCCTCTTCAATGATAATATTTGATATTTGAGGCTTTTCATCGATGATTCCGACGTGTCCATTTTCTTTGAATTCCCTTGTTTTATGCCAATCGAGATTATTTTTTTGAGAACCTGGACGCCAAGTAGGGTTATTTATTTTCAACTGCGAAAGGAATATTGGATCAACAACACTTGATTCAACCGCATTATCTGTAGTTGTCGATTGCCCTTGAAAGTCTAGAATACTGGCGTTAATTAAATAAAATGATTGGTAATCGCTTAAAATATCATTAATGATTGTTGTCGGTAAGAAAATTTCGGTACCCAAATCATTAATAAACTTATTCAATTTGGTAAAATTTTGATTTGATTTTTCAAATTTGTAATAAGTTAACCAAAATGAGACTGACGATCGAAGTAAGGGATTTTTCCCAAATAGGTTAAAATATTTTCTCGTCTGCATGGTGTTCTTGAGTACTAACCATGTAGACTTTAATAGTTCCACAACGACAATGGCAAAATTGCTATCATTGATCATTTCTTGTAATGGAATATTTCTATCAATCTGCCCTTGTAAATAATTCGTAAGAGCAGACTCTAAGAACTTAGAGTATGAGGTTTGCTGGCTTAAAATTTCCTTATCTCGTTGGTCAATCGCCGAGCCAAACTTAAATCTTTTTAACAAAGCCAAGTACTCCGACATCAAAGAGCTTTCTCCGGGCCATAGTTCCATATATGATGCGATTGTTTGCGTGAAGATAGTGAATATATATGTCTTGTCTCTCCTGAAGTTCCTCTTCAAATACTGTAAAAGCTGCACACGAAATGCTTTCGAGGTAGTTGGTAAAACAGCCGTCCCTCTTTCAAACAATTCAACCGTATGCTTAATCTCCGAAGTTTGCTTCTTTTCAAACCAGCTGATGAATTTAATCCAAAAATGTTCATAGTAGAGACAGGGTATAAGGCATCTTTCAAAAACTGCTTTGATCAAATCTTTCCTTAAGCTAAATTTTTCCTGATTAGTTTGAAGAAAATCCAAATACTCATCCCAATTCTTGATCTCCTCATTTGATACTGGCGCTAAAGTAAAAAAGCTTTGCTTTATCTTGGATTCATAAGGCCATATCGCTGTCACAACTGCTTGAGTAGCTTTTATGGTTCCGGCCAATCTGTTTATGTCACTATGAAGATTTTGGGTACGTAGAAACTCTCTATATGAAGCCCCATATTTTGCATATTGGTGCAGTGGAATAGTGACCAACTCTTCATAAATAGACTTCAAATTGGAAAGTTCTTTGTGTTTGCTTTCAAACTCAATGTACTTATCCCAGAACGGATGGGAGAGAAATTGCCAACCAACCGATGCCTTGGCTGCCTGAAAATTACTTCGAATCAAATCAATTTCGTTGGAATTATTCGTACACAGAACATTTAGATAGTCACACCACAGCTCTAAAGATGTGGGGAAAGCCTGGACGGATTTTTGCAAAGTCTCTATTGACTTTTCCAACCCATATAGCTGATATTCAACAGCTGTAAACCTTTTCCAATAGCCGAAGAAAAGAGGATATTTTCGCAGTAATTCGTTATAAACTTTCTCAATGCCTCTTTTGATGCTTTCATTTGGGTTCTTATATTTCACAACGACCTTTTCAATGGCTCCAACCAAGCCATTCAGCGAGCTTACATCATCCCATTGAATATTTTCATATGCGTTCACTAAATGGGGGTTTTCTTTCAGAAAAGAGGGATCCAGCCCTTGAAGTGCATTATGATCATCCTCGAAAATAGGGAGAACTTTGAAAGCAGGCATCCTTTCAATCTTTTTCCTCTTCACATCTTCCATTTTTTTAGTGAATAGAGTTTTTATCTCATTTTTGAAAAAGGAAAATCCATATAATTGAAAAGTTGAGTATAAACAATGATTTTTCGTGGAATAGATACAGAAAGCGACTACAAGGATACTATAGCTAAAGCAGATTGCATTTCTCTCTCAACACTCTACTTTGAGGTAAAACAAGTGGCTTTTAATAGGGCTTTTTCGTTTTTATAATGTCCATAAGGCCTGTTAATTATGAAGAACTGCCGGAGACTTCCTTTGAAGATATGGATACCACTTTTACGAAGGATGTGCTGCGAAGGAAACATTCTCCGGGACAGATATCACCAATTTCGCGACAGCAACATCATAATGGTCTTATACCGACCCCCTCATCTACAAGCTCGGACGGAACCGTTTTTTCAAGTAACAAGAATAGGCATGAATTGAACAACAAGACAGATGAGGAGGAGGAGGAGGATGATGAAGATTTTCTAGATGATTTTCAAGAGTTCCGCAACAGAAAAGACGATTTTGACGATGCACTGCAGAACTACTTCAGATCGCAAAAGGAACCGCATGTGTATCGCAAGGGATCAACTGTTCGAAGTGTCAATGCGAAGATCTCTGATTTAGCGAATGAGTTTGATTCAAGAGTAACTATTGGTCCCAACAAGGCAAGAAGACCCCGAGCAATTAGGCAACCAAGATCGATGATGAATTTGAACACCCACTCTCGTCATGGCGGAAACAATGGAGGTATCGTTTCTTCAAACGCTATGCCGAACAGCATATCAACAGGAGACCTGAGAGTTAAATCGAATGGTACAGTGAGATTCAAGAAGTCTATGCCGACTTTATCAAGTTTCAATCCAACAATAGAAGAGGAGGAAGAAGAGGAAGAAGAGGAAGAAGCCACGTTTAGAGGTGAGAGAGCACGCAGCGATAATGATTATTTGAAACATTTCATGGAAGTTGGTGATGAAGAGAATGATGATGGTTTCATTTTCGACGAGAGTCTGATCCAGCCACAGTTCCTGAGCAAGACCTCAGAAGCCTCTCCACTAAAGCTTTCTCCATCACAATATGATATAATACGAGATGATACGCTCCTAACTCCCAGGTTACATAAGAGACACAAGGAATGGAACAGCAGGCAACAGTTAGATTCCTTCAAGGAACAAAGAGCCACCAATGCACGCCGTAAATCCAACAAAGGCCACACGGCAGCTTCACGTATCAGAATCATAAAACAAGAGATTGATCACAACACTCCAATAAAGAATGGCAGAATGTACTATAACCCCAAAACCATGAAATGGGAAGGTAATGAGCAAGTATTGGACAAATTTCGAAAGCTGGACTCCATCGATAAAAAACCTCTGCTTATCAAGACGAAATCGCAGCTCAATGATGGGGCCTATGAAGAGGATTTAGCAGCAGTAGCAGCCGAACAGAATTCGAAGTTGAAGCCAAAGAAAAGTTTCACAAATAGTAAAATTGTAGGAAAAATGATGTTTGACGAAGACAATTTGAGGTGGGTGAGCGTTCACGGTCAGGAGGAGGAATCAGATCCCTTTGCAGGAATTGCGGACGTCCTGCCAACAAATCAAACTTCTCCAAATGGTACTTTCAAGTTGAGACAACAGGCTTCGCCATTCCATAGATCGCAAAGCCAACTATTACCGTCGTCCTCAAACTCCGCTCTTGACAGATTGAATTCTCAAGCAACCACTAGATACCACTCGATGGGTACATCAATTAATAGAGAAGGTGAATCAAATGGAATGGAGCCGGCATTCCAATTAAATTCAAGACTATTGGAGAAGTTCTGCCATGAAGAAAATAGGTGGAATAGAAAAGTGGGTGGGTGGTTTATTCTGGGCAACAAAGAATCAGAAGCTTCGACATTGGGAGAATTGGATAAGACGCAAAAGCATAGGAGCTATATGTTTGAGATCAGAAATATGGTCATAAACTCCACTAGAGGATAAGGAATTATGAAAGAAATGCGGAATAACTCTACGTGATTCGCATATCTGCTGCATAGTATCTGTGTTACTAACGATACCACGGACAGTAGAAAGCAGAGAGTGCTCGTGTCGGCTGGTATCAGACTTCCATATAGAGCAAGCCTCTGAATGTCGCCGGCGTTAATTCGCAGATTAGTGAGGATGGAAATTGAGTCAAAGCGTTGGTGAGCGAAGTTTATGGATGCATCAATTATGGGGAAGGAATTTTACATTCACAACACTCGAATGTGCTCTCAGCCTCGCCGTACGCAAGTCCCTGGTGGATTTGAAGTTTGCACGGATTAAGTATCTATTTACGTATACTTTTCTCAAGGCCAGAACGATTGTAGGTCACGTTTTGTTACAGTGTGCCCGATACGCTAGATTTTCTTCATTAGGAAAAAAATTTGGCGTATTCGCGTTCTAGATCGATGTAAAACGTTACACTTCTCGATGCATCCCAATTGTTTCAACCTGAAGCCGCTTGTTACAGCATTCTATTGTAGTCTTATCTTAGCAGGCGGGGTTCTTGTAAGTTCTAATATCATTTGAAAGTGTTGCATGAACGTTTGTATATATAGAGATATATTTCAGAGAGATTAAGCCCACTTTCGAGATAGAAGCACAGTGTCCATCATGTTCTTTAGAAGCGATTGGAAGTATTCAATCAACGCTAAGACGTTTGATGGTTTGGACGTTTCCTTATTTCGAAACTTCAGATTCGCCACTTTATTCAACTATGTCTTTCTGGCCTGGGGATTGACAATATTAAAGTTTTCGCTTTTCGTCTCTGATATCTACACTTGCATAAAACTGCTGGCGTTCAACTCGTGGTCTAATAATATCATTAAGCCATATTTGCCATTTGCGATATCCAAATGGCTTTTTAGTGGCTGCATCTTTGCGTCTATTTTGTTACTGATATGGGAAATGATAGTCGGCATCGGCATTTACCGTACAAGGAATATTTCTCTCACCTACGTTAACAATTTTGCAAGAACGATATATTCCGTGACCAATTACTCGATATTCTGCGTGCTGGATAGGATTACGCCGAAGGGATCCCATCAAAAAATAGCATTTTTCACATTTTTTGAATTAAAAGACTGCTTCAAATTATTGTTCACGGATACTCCAAGACAAGTTATCAATGGGCTAACTCTATGGTCTGTGCTTGTTACGGTTAGCCCTAGTTCTGACTTGGGTGATTTGGAATCATTCAACGGACTGATAACAAAAATCAAGATAATTGCAAAGACTAACCATCAGGAAGCAGTGTTGCTGTCATTCATGTTATTCTCATTCATAATATGGCTGTTTTTCATAACAAAACTTGTTGTGGCAATGGTGTTCTCGATATTTGTTTACTACAGGTTGATCAATCAACACAAATACAACGGTTTGAAGGAATTTGTCTGTGTTACAATCAGTTATAGAGTGGATGCCATTGTTGAAAAGCAGAGGAAAATGAAGAGCCAGGACAAAGGGCCGTACGGAAAAGGCTCTCAGATCACGAGCACAACTTCTTTCTTTCGAATGGAAGATCTAGAATCTCAAGGTGGCGTTAGAAACATGGTATCTAGTGTTTCGCTTCCGGACGCGTTCAAAGACTCTAGTGCTGGTTTAACAGATGAGCTGTACACAAACAGTAATAGCCGGATCAATAGTACTGGCTCGAACACTAAAGATGGAAACTACCTGGTAGAAAAGACGATAGAAGATTACGATATATCCGATGAGCCAGTTAAAATGACCTCTGCTCTCAATATGGGACCCCAGCAGCCCAAAAACAATACCACATTTCATGCCACCACAGCTGAAGATAGGCACGTCACTGACACATTGTCTTCCAACTCTATCGATACCCTACCGTCATACCACGTGAAGCAACCTGCGGCACATGAATTTGGTCGCCCAAGACCTCCAGTGCTTCAAACGTCTTTGCTCTATCCCCAGGCTACTCAAGATCACGCGGACAATCACATATACACGCCTACAAAAGCCTACACGAGAGAGCCTTACCCAACAAGGTCGACCAGCCTGCTAGACAGAAGGAAAAACATAGCTAACGAAGACTATTCACACTACGCGAGAAAGTGATGATTGTCAACTAAATCAATAAGAAGCATCGTCAAATACTAAGCGTCACAAACGTATTCACAGGCAGATGCCAATCATATTTATCACCGCGACTCGCAAATAATGATCATCACGACTATCGCACGCCAAAACCATCAAAACTAAATAATACTTACATATAATGCATAACCATCTTCAAGGGTGCCTTCAAACGTAGACAGGCATTTTGAGCTGCCGATTCTGGTTAACGACGTGATTGCGAACGCTGCCTTTATACAGTCAAACATTACCTCGCGCCTGCCAGTCGTATATCCGCGCTGTAGAGTTGAGTTCCTTTTGAGCACCCAAACTATGTTGCTACTGACGACGAAATGGTCGCCCCGGCAACCATTAACGATTGAGGCCCACCGATACGTCATCTTCGAGTACTGCGAAAGGAATATTGGATCAAGAACACCTGATTCAGCCGCATTATCGTAGATTCATCTACCAGAAATGTTTGCGACATCTTTTTGAAATCTTCATGATGAAGAAAGTGATAGATGCAACTATAGAAATAATTACCACCTACAAAAACGAACCTTCTCGTCTAAAGAAGCTATCTTGCGTTATCTGGAATATTTAATGCATTTAACGCAAGACAAAGCACGAGTAGACAAAGCACGAGGGCGCTGCGGCTAGCCCAATTTTTCCTGCGCGTCCATGAACATTGAAAGAAATGCCATTGGGTTCCCAAGGGGCTGCTCGCGAGGACGCTCCCGCTCATCGGAAATCGTCAGTGAACTATTGCTTGAATTGTCGTTGCTACTGTCTGTCAACACCAACCGCTGCCGCTCCTGCTCCTGCTGCTGCTCCCGCTCTAGGGCATACCGCAGGCCGTTGCCAACAGGACCTTCATAAGTAGACACTGAACTGTTGCTCGCATAATCATCGTTGTTATTGTCCGCCAATATCAACACGGCCCGCTCGCCGTCGGCAAAATGCTCAAGTATCTCGCGCCGCCAACATCTGAAGAGCTTAACGTCGTCGCCCTCTACATCTAGTCGGCGACTCGACATCGGCGTGATGACTATCTTTCCAACCTCACACATAAAACAGTACTCCGTCACTTTATCACCCAAGCATTCCATAAATGATGCCAAATTGTCCGTCAGAGGGTCGGCCGCTCCTGCCAGCGCGCCGGCTATGCTGCCGATAATCGCTAATGCGCTTGCGAATGCTTTCATATCTTAGTTGGGTATGCAACAGCATGGTGAGGTGTGCACTGTCTAGTGCACTATAAATACGCCAAGGGCCAGGAGCCTCTGACTCATCTCCAAAATTGCGATTACGTACGAGGCGATTCTTCCCGCATTCTGTGACAAACTCGATCGTAACCATCCGCGGAGTCAGCGAAACCGCCAAGCTCTTAAAAAGCTGTAAAGATCGCTGCAGATTTACGGTCTCTCGACCCCGTCTCAGTAGCAACGCCAAATTTATCGAAAGTGAGATGATACTGCAGAACTGGAATATTGTGGAATAGCACTATTCGAAACCCCAGAGGGACAGTACTGGCCGAATGCCCGAGAACATCATTAGCGCACTCCTGTCTAGGCGCCGGCTGGGAGCTAGGTGTGTTTCCATTCGGTTTCTCCTTGGCACGCGAAACAGAGCCGAGATACCTTCACGCCGCCACCAGGCAGAATTGTTCTCTTTTCAACCAGCTCATTTAGCTCCGCCCGCCTGAAGATCTTGCCGCATTGATCATTCAAGCATCTCACACCATGTTGGCGATACACGTAGGAGCAATTGACGCAGATGAGGCCCGGCCCAGTCATGTCCCAAGGGAGTGAGCACCATTGTTTACAAGAGACAGGGCCGCATGAATGACAGGTTTCCACGCGACACTCGAGCTTTTTTCTTTTGAGGGCAGGTCTTGAATCATCGGGCTCGATCAAGGCGCTACACTTTAGACATGGATAGAGGCTCGAGGTGCCAGGTTCTAGTTTCATGGTTTTGAACTCTGATACGGATGGGATCTTGCGGCATTTGTGGCAAAAAACTCTTGTGTTGGCGTATCTTTTGTAGCATGCGTTACACCATACTTTGGTATTATCAAAAGGCAACTTATGCCACCTTGTGTCAGATTTGGGACCACAAGTATGGCACGTGTCAGATTTAGACGTGTTCTTTTTGCTCGATGAAGCTTTTGTTTCGCTGGTGACCAGGCTGTCGCAACTGTCGCAAATGGGAACTTTTTCAGCGTTTAATTTCAATTTGGGTTGGGATGTGAAAGCCTTCTTACCAAGCTGGTTTTTACAAAATACTCGGTTGCATGAGGTGTTCGAGCATCGTGTCTGTGAGCGGGAATACGTGTCATAACACACCCGACACAACCGATCTTTGACATTATTTCGCCATGGAGCAATCCTCCACTCGGTTTCTTCTTCTTCTTCCCCACACGAGAAACACTTCCTTTCATACTTATTATCGCAAATTTGCTTCCCTAGCTCAATTCTCGACTTTTCAAAGACTATCTGAGAGTCGAGTAAAACTTTCATATCTGCACACAGTTTGATCCCATAAATGTTGCATTCTCTTTTTTCAGAAATACTCTTGAAGAATTGGCGTGACGGGTTGATGGTGGAAAAGTTTCTGTCGCTATTGTTGGGGAAGAACGCTTCGGATTCACCACATAGGTGCAATATATTGTGAGAGTCAATTCGAATACTGCGGGTATTTTCAGGAATATTTTCCTCGGAAGAGTTGTCACCGCTGTCTTCATTTTCTCCCGCCCCACCCGCTTGCCTCTTGTAAAAGAAGACAGGAGGCTCTCTTTTCCTGGCGTGACTACAGAGCTGCAAGATGGAGAGCAGCATGTTTCTATTGCTTCCACCATATATCGAAAAGCACCATGTACCGCACAGTTATATCCCTCCGAGTTAACATGTGCGGGATAAAACGTGGTAGTCAAATTCAAGCCAAGAGATCTGCAAATGAATGTGATGCCATCTCTGATAGGAGGGCACACAGTTGGTATGTAAGCTGACAAAACGTTGTCCTCCATACACGAAAAACCATCCGAGTCGATGAGACCGGCCATAAAGGATTTTCGGACTAGGATTTCGTCCATACGCATGAAACAGGGCACATTCTTAGGACCGTTGATCTTCCCGTCACCGTAGAATTTCAACCCTTTCAACACTTCAACGAAGGGATTATTGACATTTAGATGATGGCCACCACCTTCCTTGGGGGTGTACAAACAGCCAAGGGCACCAAAAGTGTCCTTTTGGTAGTGTTTCTTCACATATGTCATACCCCAAAGTTTGGCATTTTCTTCAAGTCTTCCATTAACGTCATGATCCTCTGAATTCAGTGCAAACATGGCGCCCCTTCTGCAGCCATCACCTATCCAAAAACCTAACATCCAGGCCATGGCTTCGACTTCCCCATCTGATATGTTTCTTTTGAACTTTCGTGCAGTCCATGGCCTCAAGGTAGGATGTTCGAAGGATATTGGGTGTAACAGCAGCCTCGTAGACGCGCGAATTTCTTTTGCAAGGTATTTTAGATCGCCAACCTCACACGTCCAATTGATGAAGTTGTTCTCGTAGAGCTTACGTTGTTCGTCGGCCATTTCCCTCAATTTCGACATGGGTGTCTCGCCCGGTAGAGGGACTTCGGTGAACTTAATCGTCTTGACTACTCTGCCATCTTCCGTCAAATGGTCATCCAACCTACAGTATCTGAACATCTTGATGTCGGCTTTTGTATTATGTGAAGTCATGATCCGATTGTGCGTACGCAAAGCAAGCACTGACCTCTCAAAACAGTTATCCTCTACAAGGCCCCATGGTAAAGGTCTTGGGGACTCTAAAAGGTGTATATAATGCTTGGTTCGTTGTTTCAGGGTATAGGACTTATCTGTTTGCGAGTAAATCGAGTCAATTTCCATTTCGTGGCCATTTGCGGTGAGCACAATCGAACCCGCTTTCAACTGCTCAACAGGAGTGGCTTCTCCGTTGGGGAGCATTACTTTTGACCCCTCTGCGAACCATTGGATAGGTATGGTATGGCTGTCCTCCATATTGATCAACAGCTATCGGTATAAATCAGCCCTTATGTTTGCCACACACCGCAAGGGTTTGAAATATTGTGTCTAATTTATACGTCTATGGAAAAGTGGTTTATTTTAAGTGGAGACTCATGCTATCAGAAAACAAACAGTCAATGATACAGAGATGAGACCGTACACTGACTATCTCGGCGGCTGCGGAAAGAATAACATCGCGCGCGTCGAGAAATCGTTTCAGCTGACCTGCACTCTAACAGACTTCCGACACAAATGATTCCTTCCGCGTTAAACCTCAGGTTATGGAAGCCAGTCCCCTTTCATCATTATTGAGCATGCCATGACTGCAACTTGACTGAAACAAAGTTCCTCTATAATTGAAACATTCGTTGAATCCAATAAATTGACGCCGCATCGTTCGGTGACGACCAAGGAAAATCGGCAGCGGATCAGCACTATTGGACAAAGGCTGAATATGTCTACAGCCTAATAACAGCTGAAAGAAATTTTCCTCGGCGTAATTGTCAAAACTGTTGATATTAGACATTACAGGGGTACTTGGTAATTGTTCAATTATATAGGTAAATAAATCCTCGCTCTTCCTACCAAGTAAATCCAAGCCTGAATCGAATGGAATTCATACCTGGCAATAATAACACCTGGTGAAATTCACGTATTGAAACGTAACACACTGCTGTCAGAGGACTCTTTCACTCCTCTGGTCGTGTTCAGTTCATGATTACACCATTTCTTGCTCCCGTTGAATATACAGTACAACTGACCATTAGTGAGCGACCGTAGATTCCTTTGTGACATGATATCTGATTTGTAATCGTCTCGCAATTATGTTTCGACCGATATGCCTTCGCTCTTTCTTATCAATTCATCCTATGTTAGGGCTAAATCTTACCTTGTTTACTCGTTTGTCCTCTCTATCATTTGGAAAGATACTATTCTACACTATTTCAATTCTATATTGTCATCTTCATTCGATACTCACTATCAAACACAAGTGTTTGAGAAGGAAATGATGCTCAAACGGCGATTAACCACAGCGCACCATTGAGGAAAGTCGACCAGACCCCAGCTCACACAATCCTATCCGTATGAAGCGAGACAAGCTGACTCTTAGGTATGTACCGATTCTAGCCACTAGTTTTCAACTGACTTGCGACCCTCCGTGGCCGAGCGGTTGGGACAAGAAAAAAGGACTGGGGTTACCCGGCCGGAAGAAACTCCGTTGGCGTAATGGTAACGCGTCTCCCTCCTAAGGAGAAGACTGCGGGTTCGAGTCCCGTACGGAGTGGAAATATTTTTTGGCGGGCCTGCTGTGGGAGATGCGGGCGGGGCGGGGCGAGTATGTTGCAGGCATGGATCTGTCGGTGTAAGAAAATGAAAATCGGTTTAATAATATACAGTACGCATGATTATATATAGAATAGGACGAGCAGAGGGGGTCTTATTTCTTCTTTTTGGATTCCTTAGTTTCCTTCGCCTGCAGGTCCTTCTCCTTGGCTTGGGCGTCCTTTCTCAACTGGACGACTTTCTGCAGTTGCTCTCCCGGCTCGTAGAGACCGAACCTCCTGAACCTTCTGATCTCGGAATTCATCTCACCGATGTCGCCTTGGCAGCGGTCCAAGTTTGCCTTCAGGTCTTTTTCCAATTCGATAAAGTATTCTTCACTTATGACGAATTTTCCTTCCTCTTCGATGGTCTTGAAGGTGGAGGCCGTGAATCTCTGGTCGAGCGGGGTTTGGAAGCCTTCGCCTTCGCCCAGCACAAGACCTGGCGCAGCGGCGACTCTGATCATACCAGCCTTGTAGGCCTTGGCGGGGGAGCCAAACTTCTTCATGATATAGGCGTAAAAGTTCTGCTGGTACTCATCGTAGGTGGCTCTTCTGGAGCCAATCCAGCCCAGGGAGCGGAGAAGTTTTTTCAGGACGGGATCGGTCAACTCCATATTTCTGATTTTCCATAACCTGAAGGGGTTGAAGGAGATGGGATTAGCCATGCCGGTGACGATAAACAGCGCAATAAGGGCGATCTTCAAAATATGCAAGCCAAAGAAGGCCCATTGGGCAAGGACGCTTGAAAAGTTGATCTGTGTTTCCTCTCTCAACTTGCTGGCGACGTGGCTCATGTCAAAGTGTTCGAAGATGGGAATAGCCAAACGTGAAATTTGATTCGTGAGGCAGTTCCCGGGGGTGGGTGATACGACGTCCGGCAAGTCTGTGTACAACCAAAGCAGCATTAGCAAACAGTAGACGAAGATGTTCTTCTTGCACTTTTTCCACTGAGGCAGGATCAACTGGCCGGGCCACATCTGGTCCATCAAAGGTTTCTCTGAATCGAGCTTTTGCTTGTACGGCTTCAGATCAGCGTTATAATCAAACAGAAGACAGCCACCCTCGGTCAAGTAGCCTGGGTGCATGGATTTGCAGTAACCAACGGGTTGCTTCTCGTAGAAGATAGATGGTCTCAGGACAATCAAGTCTGCGACGCCACTCTTGCCCTCATGGAAGGCTTTGTCTATTTTGTCCATGACGTTGTCCTCGGCCTCTACCTGGAAAGCAAAGTCTCTCTCCACATCATCGTTGAGTCTAACATACACTTCCATCTTTGATAAGCGCAATGGATAGAGTGTTCTTGGTCTTTCTTCTATGTGGGTTTTCAAAGGGAGAATCTTTATATCGTCGGTGCTCTTTTAGGCTTTGTATTTATATACGTAGCCAACTTGCGTAGGTGCCGGGTGATCCCCGCTCGCCTACGCAGATATTCCACCAGAGATTTGCAATGCAGAAATCGGGATGGGGGGCCGGCAGAGAGGGACCACTTATCGTCGAAGGTCATAAAGGAGCTGAGTGCGGTGGTTTTTGCTGCATTGCTGAAACCATGGGCCCAACTTCCCACCATTGCCTGTTCCCCTATTTCGACCTCGTTCTGTTTGGAACCATGGTCCATCGGGAGTGCCCGCATGACGGAACCAATGAGCATGAAGGCGGCATGGTGCTGCTCTTCAGCAATTGAAATAGCCTATCGAAGGGAAACAAGATCGCATTTCTCCGAGCGAGGCCATTGAAATCTCGAGTACACGGGGAGCAGTTGCGATGATCCCGGGTAGAAAACTTATAACATGTTATGGCAAATAGTCCTCTCTTCCCAGCTCGCATACTGCGAGGGCGTTCTCAGGCTTGCATGAAGGGAAACTTTACCTAACTATGTTGCAATCTTGATTCGAATATTTGATAGCTCCTCCTTGCATGAAGGGAACATTTACCTAACTATGTTGCAATCTTGATTCGAATATTAGAAAGCTCCTCTTTCAGTGAACGTCAGATCAATCCCAATTATTCTCCGGGAAATGAGAAGCCTCCAACCGCATCATTTCTCAAGGCACACTTATACCCGCGATTCTACGACGGTCGGAAATCTATTTTGCTCTTAAGAAGGAGATCACGAAAGGCCTCCTGTGACGATTCCGTTTCTTCCACAGCAGATTCACACACCGGTTGTATATTAGCGCTTAGTAGCGAAACACCCCGCAAATGTCCTTTTGACTGGTGGTGGGAACGATATTCTGATCTTCTGTCACTCCTGGTGTAGTGGCATCTTGTAGAGCGACCTAAATCTGGACGATTGGCAATGTTTGGTGATCAAGATTCACGAGTGAAAGGGGACACCTTCGAGCGGCCAAAGTTGCAAGAGAGTCAAGAGACCATTGTTTTGAGATCTTAGCGGCAGCCTAGTTCCCTGCAACGAGCTTTTACGTTGGCTCCACTTTTTGTACGGAGCGCCAGCCAGCATTTTTGACATTAACATTCGCGATCCAGGCAGAATTCTCTCAATAAGCCCTTCTTGTACTGAAGAAACAATTGTGTCAAAACTCTGGTTTTAGCCGCCGAAGATCTGCCGGCGTTGCTGGCGCGGCACGTAAAGCGGTTTATTGTTCTTCTTGTTAATTGTTAGAACACGCCGTAGTTGCGCGAGCGTTTAGCCGCCGAAGGGCTGCGCTCTTTTTCTGGCCGGAAACCAAAAGATACGCTGCAAACGGCGGCAGGAGTTCGAGCAAATGCGATAAATATAATGAGAAGTCTCACGCGCAGGCAGATGGTATTTCCGCAGCCGTTGGGTGCCCTATGATGACAGATTTAACGTCCACATATATATACAATAGTATTTTGTGTAAGAGGCCTCTGCTGATCTAAAGCGTCCTGGTGGGGTTGTTTAAACGATATAAAGAAATGGCGGTAATAACGGAATTTGCTGGGGTTTCTCTGTGGAGCAAAATAAGAAAGCTCGTCATTCTAATCGGGGCTGGAATGGTTTTGATGAAAATACAGTCTGGGGACCAGCAAAACCGCAACATCGACGATGGCTACCCGAGTGGCAGAGGACTTAGCCCATTCTGACAGGTTTTGCTTCATCGAGCGCTGAGTGGCGGCACCACTTAGCGGCACCTTCGCGTATTGTCTGTTCCCAGCGGACCAAGGGTTTGCAAACATCCCTGCCAGCGGAAACACTCGCTCCTCGCGTCAATATACGCAAGAGCAAAGGTGAACGCATTACTATGGAGTGGAACGAGAATAATCTCTACTATTGCTACTCAAGCGCTATAAAAAGAATCTGGGGGGAATCTAGATGTTCATTTGCATATTGAAAACAAATTGTGTGGAGGCCGCATCTTTTTTCATAGGTTGGGGCAGCAGTAGTTTACCGCATTTCTTCGAAGCGCCCTAACGAGCCTATTAAGGAAGCCAGATTTTTCACAGTGACAGAGGTGGTGAAAACCAAATAGTGAACAAGCTGAGCAATCTTGGCCGGCCTTATGCACAAACTCAAGGGTTGCTACAAGGAAAATGGTGTGGCTCATATTTGCCGCCAGCTTGCGGGAAGAGGTCTTCTCTTAAAGTCACGTGATGTTAATTTTCTTGCCGTTGGTCTCGAGACAGATTGAAAAAGTACCAATTATCGAACTCATCTCTTGTTGCGGAAGTGAGCTTGGGTCTTGGACAGCGTAAACGGGGAGGTGTACGTAAGTTTGGACAATGATGATTCGAGAATCAGAGCTGTATTTATATCATTTGACTCTGAAGCGGCAGTCGAATTACGTCCATTCGTGTATTGGCCATTTTGTTGACAATAGGGACGATGAGCATGTAAAAAATGCTAAATTGTCAAGGCGTGTGAGAGATTTGCAGCTATGTATAGCCACGGAGACACATATAGAGCTATTTGACGTCTCTCAGGGAAATTTGAGAAAATTGGCGCAGGTGGCTCTCTTTGCTACACTGACCTGCATGAAATCATTGCGTTCCGAAAACAGTAGAAATTCTGTTCTTGCAGTTACTTCCGATTCTGGCAATCTGACTATTTGCAAATTTGAGAGAAAATCAAGAGAAGGTGATGGAGTGGATGTAATTCGTTTAAGAACGCTAATCAACGAACCCCTCGCGAGAACGGGAATACGAAGACTTTCTCCAATTTCCAGCATACAAGCGGATTTATTTGGAAGATGTCTCTTCCTGTCAGCTGTTGAGAAAAATAAACTCTGCTTTGTGCTTAACAGCGTAAACGGCGATGATACGCTGAGAATTCAGTCGCCCTTAGAGGTGAATCGGCCTCACATGCTGACCTTGGATACCACGGCATGTGATGTGCAGTACGACAATCCGTGCTTTGCGTCCGTTGAAATAGACACTTCAACAAACAATGAAACACATTTAGTATTCTATATCTTGGATTTGGGTCTAAATCATGTTGTAAAGAAAGGAGATTACAAGATCAACAACCTCGCGAACTTCATTATGGGTCTTCCATCTTTATCGAAATATGGAATAAACTGTAAGACAGGCCTTGAAGGTGACTCAATTCATGAAGGTGATGACGTGAATCCGTTTGTTCTAATAGGGTTTGAGGACTATATAATCGTTAAAGACATGAAAGGGTACTACAATTTAAAAGTACAAATCCCTAGAAGGAAGAATCAGGAGAATCAAAGAACTTCTATAATCTCGTTTGCTCTGCAGACATTGAAGAATGATTTTTTCGTGCTACTTCAATCAAGTATGGGTGACTTGTTCAAGTTTAAAGTATTTCCGAATCAATTAGATAACAACAGTCCGATAGTTTCAATATCTTACTTTGATACGGTTCCTCAGGCTGAGCATTTGCATATATTTAAGAATGGGTTTTTGTTCGCGAATACAGAGTATGGAGATAGTTTCTTATTCCAGTTCGAAAGTCTAGGTGAAGATGAAGAAAATGGAGACAATTTTGCCACTTCAACAAAGCCAGAGAAGATTTTATTTTTCGAGAACTCAAAAACCTTGAGAAATTTAAGTATAGCACAAAAATTGGAGAATATTAATCCTCTCACAGCAGGAAATGTGATTGAAACTTCACCGCTTAAGATTATCGCTACGCCGAACGATGATCCTATATCTCTCACAAATGGCGTCAACTTTCAAGAAAAAATTTCGTCCCATTTACCTCCTAATGCTGAAAACATATGGACGGTTTGCCTGCCGGAAGAAATATATCATAAACTCCTTTTTATCGGCTTTCCAAAATTCACAATGATATTGAGAATAGAGGAAGGTACGATAGAGGAGCTCGCTTTAACGAGCAATCCATTCAGATTGAAAAGTGACAGAACCGTTTTCGTCAACAGTATGGGGCAGCGTTCGATAATCCAGGTTTGTGAGAACGAAGTGAGGCAAATTTTACCAACTAATGACCATAATGACTTCATGTGCAAACTTGAATGGCTTCCTCCTGCTGGAATACGCGTTCTAGCCGCTACTTGCACCCGAAGCCAACTTGCGGTTGGCCTCTCAAACGGTGAAATAGTCTATTTCGAAATGGACGCTCAATCGGGAGAAGATACGTTGCATGAGTCACAAAACAAGATTGAAGTTGAGGAAGTCATAACCAGCATATCCATGTTATCCGGCATGAGAAGTGATTTTTTGGCTGTTGGATCTGAAGAATCAACAATTAAAATATTCTCTCTGAGAAGCTCAGATCCTGATAATTTTCTAGAGATTGTGGCCATACAAACTATGCAATCACCTATACACGATTTGAAGCTTGTAAGGAATGAACGAGAGACACAGCTGCATGTTGGTCTTCAGAATGGGCTATATTCGTGTTCAAAGCTGAATGTTTTGGATGGCCAAATATATGATATAAGAACTAGATTTATTGGTCCCAAACCTGTGTCCATATCTCTTTTAGAATCCATGAATCTAAGTGTCACTTCAGCGGATGGAAACGACGACGACGACGACGATGACGAAGAGGGAGATGGGGTAGATCCGAAAGAGGAAGAGAAGGGTTATTTGAGGCCTTGTGTGCTCCTTCACTGTTCCAAAACTTGGGTGAGCTATACAAGTAAATTTTTCAATTACCTAAGACCAGCGATAACGCCTAATACTAACTCTAATTTTGCAAAGGTTACAGAGTTCAGAGCGGAGAACATAAAGTCGAATGGCATTTGCGGCTTGAACTCATCTGGCGCTTTGATCATAGGTGTTTTGACTGATTTCATTACAAATGAGAAATGGTTCAAAACCAATGAGCTTGATGCCGCCGAGGGTGGTAACAAGGATATTGTTCAATACGGTGAGGAAGCAGAAGAAGAGGAAGAGGAAGAATTTGATTCTATTGTGAAAGCAAGACAGTATAAAACTCAAAGTATTCTGGAAATTGACGCCGGGAAGAAAATAGTAATGTACATTCAAAATTCCTTAACTGAGAATGAGCTTCGCATTGGTATGTCGGAAAATGAAAAGCTTTATACAATGGAAAATTCAGAGAAAAACTATAAAACTATACAAGGAATCAGGGCCACTACAGCGTCTATTGCTAGATTTGTCGGTAATTGCAAGCACCTGGTGATTGCGTCTACAGATCGCAAACTTTTCACATATGAAATCATTTTGCCCAAAATGGGAAGGGGTTTTCGACCAGTTTTTGACCTAAAACCATTGCATGTGACTTCAATAGAGGATAGTATTCATACTATGATCCCATTTCTCGATACATTGCTCGTACCAATATTCGGCAAAATAGTGCTTCATGGATTGGGTAAAAAGCAATTATTGAAGAAATCGATTTCTTCAACCACGCCCTCAATCACAAAAATCACAGCCATAGCAAACTGGAATAACGAGCGGATAGCGATTGGTGATAATCGCGAATCTGTGACGCTGTTTTTATTTGACAAAGAGGAAAAAGCTTTCAGAGCTATTGCTGACGATTCAGTAAAGAGACATGTTACTGCAGTAGAATTTCTTGATCAATCAACGGTTATTGGTGGTGACAAATTTGGCAATATATGGACGTTGAGACTAGACGCGGAATATGAGAAAAGAATTGAAATCAATTTCCCTCATGCTTTGGATAGACTACAGGAGTTCCCATCCCTAAAAGGCAAGGCACCTAATATTATGGAATGTCCGTTCAAGCTAAAACTAATGAATCACTTCTACGTGAATGATATTCCAATTAGAATCCAGGTACTTGAATCTATTCAGATGTCTGATCGACCCGGAATAATCTACTTGGGATTACAAGGAACTATTGGGTCTTTAATTCCTCTATTATCTAAATCGGAAATAAGCAACTTCAAAAAAATTGAGCATATGATGAGTGAAGCCGACGATAAATTTTTCCTAGAACAGGAGAACCAAAATGATAAGACTAATATAGCAGATAATGAAGAAGGACTATCATTCGAAAAGCCTTCCGCTAATAAACTAATAATACCCGAAGGTGCGTATTCCATAGTTGGTAGAGACCATTCTAAATATAGAGGTTATTATGCACCTCTGAGGAATATCATTGATGGGGACCTTTGTGAAAATTTCTTGAATTTATCTCAAAAAGAACAAACATTTCTTTGCAAGGACGTGCAGGGTATTAAGCTTGCTAGTATTGCCACTCGAATTAGCGAGATAAGAACTAACTACATGTAGTATAATATACAATTCAAATTCAGTTCATCTGCAACCCACCACGATAAAATTGTTTTGGAATCTTGTAATCACCAATACTATCCATTAACATGTGTAGGTTTGGAGGAAGAACCCTTCCAAACCACAGACTGTCAACTTTGCTCTCTTTCGAAGTATTTGAGAGGCCCGCATGGTTATATAAAATCATATTGCCCGCGTACTTGTGGCCTCCAATGTGAGAGACGATCGCAATATTCCTATCATCGCAAAGACTTTTTGATTCGATTTCCTTCACTAGATCTTTCCCAACTTTACCACAACGAGGATCACGCTGATGGTGTCCACAGATTAGAATCCAATCTTTGATGATAGTTTCATACTCAAATTTTGAGGTTTCGGTCGGCGATATTCGATTACTGCCAGCAGATCCAATAGTGGCATTATCAGCGCCCTTTAAGTAATCGTTAAAATTTAGAGAGGTGATTTTACCTCCACCTAAGTAATGTGCAAACTCTTCAATTTGATTTTCTGCAATTTTGTAGAGTTTCATGTCTGGAATTACATAAAAATGCAAACGCTTATCTTCTCTTTCTGGAGGTTTTATATTACCTCTTACCAACGACATAGCATTAACAAGTATGCCAGAGCCCCCAATTGAGTGCTTCAAATGACTTTTCAATATGTTTATACTAGAATATGGCCATTTAGGGTTCAACTCCAGCTTACTTTGCCAGGAGGATCGCCACTCTGGAGTAAAACCCTGATCTTTTGGGGATACGAGAAGAACATGCCTTTTGTAATCGGGCACCATATTTGGCAACTCCATACTATGGTCTAGACGCTTATCATGCGGTAGGTCTGCGTTGAGGCTTTCACAATAGCAGTCGCATTGGGAAGAGATTGATGTCGCAGCTTCAGCTGCGGACATACTTATGTGATCATATTGCTTATGGAAATGCATTTTAAAACAGGAGTATCGCAGAGATACATTGAATTTATTCCACATTAGTTGCGTATGGGAACTACGATTCTGGTGTAGCATGTTCCTCATGGCCAAACAATCCGGTTCCTGGATTTATATTTATCATGCTCACTAAGGTCAGTGTGTGGGCATATACTTGCTAACTCCGCTGCGGATTGAAAAATAAAAAGCGGCGATGACCTGCGACAAAATTTGAAAGAACAAGATAAAAGAATCGACTCAACAACCATATAATAGCAATCATGGCTGTTGATAAGTGTGGCATATGCTTTGAAAATTATGCTAAGTACAAATGTCCCAAAAGCTCTGTAAGATATTGTTCTCTGGCGTGCTACAAGGATTTGCAAAATCGGAAAGATCTTGACCGGAAAGAAGTGCCTGAGGAAGCGGACAAGGATATTGAATTAGCAGCGAATAATAGCACCTCTACGGATGATATTAATGGGGAAATTAAACTTGCTACTCCAGAGCTGAACAGAGTTTACGAGGAGAGTCCTGAATTGAGGGAGTTACTGCAATATAATACAGTGAAATTCCACTTAGCGAAAGTACACAGAATCCTCAGTACTGAACTGACAGATGGGAATGACTCTATGAGTAGCGATATGAAGAATCAACTCGCGATAGATTATTTGAACACATTACGGTACGGCGGTATTCATTACAACGAAGCTGTTGAGGAATTCTGTCAAATATATCTAAACAAAATAGAAAAGAATATACACGCATAAGTATCATCCGAGGGATGATAAGGCTCTTTCGTTGAGCGCTGTAGCTTGAAGAGAGTTATAGTGGCATTATTAGAAGTTTGTTCCTTAACCTCTTTAAGGCTTGACGCTGTAGAGATTTCGGTGGCCGTATGCCTTTGTTTAAATTATGAATATTTAAGGCTATCAATTATAATCCTAATACTAAACTGATATTGACTAAACTTTTTTTGGCGTTTGATTATTATATATTAAAACATTAGTGATGGACGAACTGAAAGTTGACAAGAAAGTTACACGAATAATCCACTCTTTCGTTCTATGAATGAGCACATGGGATTAGCCTTTGAATAAAACGGCAATTCAAAAAATTAATTTCTTTTACAAAAAAAGTCAGGTATCATGATGGCTGTTTCGAATATGATCTTTGCTCATGTCTTTGCTAAGCGTACAAAGGACATCAAGTCTTCTAGACAGATTCCTCATCAGCCTTACTCTTTTGACTTTTTCTGACTGTGAAAAAGTTGATACCTTTTTGATTATTTTCGTTTGGGTTCGTGGTTGTGATTGGGTTGACGGGATTTGGTGCATACGGATCATTTGCTGCCATTACTGGTTCATCAACAGAGTACGGCTCTGTTTTACCCAAGAAGAAAGATTTGAAAGGACGGTTTTCTTGTGGAACGATGGGGGCCTCATGTTTCTGCTGTTGGTGGTTACTTATTGCTCTCTGAGCAAATTGAAGTATAGTAAATACCATTTCACATAAACTTAAGAAAACACTTGCCCAAGCTATACCAAATAGGTCTGCACCAATGGATGCTTCTCTTCCAGCGCCGGAAAAGGCATTTTTTGCCATAACGGATGCTGCCGTTTGCAAAACAACTGCTGTAACGTTGAACAAACAACCAACAGCAGTCAACATCCAAACAACCTTAGCAAATCCATATGAACACCACGAACCAATGTAAATTAAGAATGAAATACCAATGAAAGCCAAGGAGATCCAAAAGAAACAGAATGAAAACCTGGTTAGATAGTAGAAGGAATCTCTGTTCGAAATAAACGGTTCTGGAACGTTCGTGGTGGTACCAAAGTTATCGACAGGTGAAATAGGGTAAGCAGGTGATAAATCTGCACCGCAGAGAGTGGTATCTCCGCTTTTTTGGCAAGCACCCCAGAACGTCCAACGGGTAATATCCGATGCATTGGCGATACCTTGGGTATCAGCTTGGACCCAGTAAAAACGGTCAATCGGGTAATTGTTGGTTGCACCAGATATAATGATTAAAATCAAAAGTAATGTATTACCTGCAAAGAAAAGCAGCGTAACAAGCTTTAAAAGTGAACGGAAAATCGAGGCCATTATTCTAGTTGATCGATTTCTTATTAGCGTAACAACTTTCTTCGAAGATTGATCCTGTTAAATGGGAACAACGGAACTAGTGTGATAATAAACGATCCTTAAACTTGCGGTACTCTTTGCTGAAAAAAGAAGAAACCAACAGTAAATAAAGACGAAAACTCACAGATTTGGTAGAGTAACAAGTTTAAATAAATAACAGGGAAAGCAAAAACAAATTAAGATATTCTGGGAAAAGTCTTCTTCAATAGTATTCCTTGCTGCAGTACGTAGAAAACCGAACTCATAACTATTCCCAGAAGAAGAGTAACCAAAAGAATATTGAAAGGCGTTGTACTGCTCTCCTGCTCTTTTCCCTCTCATTGGCAATTGTTTTTCATCATTCTTTTCACTTCCCATTCGAAAAATTATGTCGGCATCTCCATTAATTTGCTTTGCCTCACTCGAGCTACGTCGATTTCAAGCAACAGAGCCCAATTCCGTCATGGAACACCATGTAGAAGACTTTCTCACTATTTACTTTTTTCCGAAAACGGGAACCCCCTTTCAGGGCAGTTTGTTCGGCCCGAAAAGGAAAAACGAAAACAAAAGGAAGTTAGAGACACAGGAAAGGGCATCCGAGCCAAATGTCATATTGAGAACGGTAATAGAGTGGTGATCGTACGCCCTATGCGGCTTTCCCTTGCGCATGCTTCCGTCAAGATCACTTTTTGGCTTTCGGAGATGTCTGCGATTGCGTCACCGCCTTCTGTTTCTTAGTAGCCGAGAGCTGGGCGCCACCGAGAGATGGTCTAACATGAGTGCTCATCTGCACGTCGCCACGAGGTTCTGCTTGGTCCTGCTTCTGTATTTCAGATCTTTTGATAGGTCTCCAGGATTCTTGTTGACCCTGCATAGCGTGCTGTTTCTTGATGGCCGATGACCGTACTTTCTTAGGTTTTGTATGATTATGACCGGTGTTACTGGCCTGACTAGGACTATGATGGTGTTCTACACTCAGAGGCGGGGTGGAGAGCCGAAATCTTGGAACAGAGACCTCGGGGCTACCGGTATTAGCCCCGTGTGGATTGTCAAAGTTGAAGTCAAATTTCGAGTTTGCCGTTGCATGACTTGTATGCGACAGTATGTCATTTTTTTGTTTCAGACACCATATATGTAGATCATCCACGGATATGTTGGAGCCCTGCCCCATTATACCCAGTATATCGTCAATACAGTTTAGGTACCCCTGATGTTTCAAAAGTGAATTTCTCTCGTTGGCGACTCTGTATAATTTCGTTACGGCGTTGGCGGCTATTTTGAATTCTTGAGAAAGATCGGAGCTCAAAGAATCTATAACTTGGTTTGTGGGAGGCTGTTCTGGGGGTAGACTTGATCCCAAGGCATTCAGCTTCTCCATAGTGATCAAAATGCGGCCGAAATCGTGTTTATCCTTTGTGGTTTCGACCTAGGAAGTTGAGATTAATAGCACCTTAGGCAATGCAGATCTTATCAAAAATGAAAGCAGATGCTTGGGCTTGTAGATCAACAGGACAAATAATAGTTCTGGGACTTCAAATCTCGAATAACGAATTCCTACTGCTTGGGGTTGTATCCTGCTCTACTCATCTCATCAAACATTTATGCGTCAGATTCTCAGCGCGGAAACATACAAGGAAGAAAAATGTGAAATATAATTGTGTACGACACATCTCAGGTGAGCGCCAAAGCGTCCTGAATGAAATTTCAAAGAACTCTTCCAGTGCAAGCCACGATTGGAATAAAGAGCGGACATACCAGTCCATCAATTGGTTCCATACCAGCTGCCCGTGACCAATAACAACATCTAGAGGCCAATGTGTCGAAACTACACT
The DNA here is from genome assembly GCA_030565665.1 of Zygotorulaspora chibaensis. Lineage (NCBI taxonomy): Eukaryota > Fungi > Ascomycota > Saccharomycetes > Saccharomycetales > Saccharomycetaceae > Zygotorulaspora > Zygotorulaspora chibaensis. The sequence goes on along the minus strand of JAJMCM010000016.1, from coordinate 148,044 downwards.
GGGAATTTTGGAACTAGCTTGACGACGGATGAGCGTAATGGCGCTATCAAAAGAAGTCTTCACCAGTTTGAAAAAGGTTCTTTTGCAGGACCAGGCGCCAAGAGGGTAAAACCCTGTAATACGCAAGCGCACCCCATTGTAAACCAGCGGGAGGGCATGCCGCAAAGCAATCACCACACCGAAATGCCGTTTATAACGCCAGCTCCGACGCCGGCAGATATCGAAATGACAGATACAGCAATCAAAACAGAAAACCTCCCCTCGCCTTATTCAGAGACCGAAGACTACATGTTTCGAGGATACTACGAAGAGGCGAAAGTGGTAGATAACGGCTGGTCGTGCATTGAGTCTGTCCAGTACAGTTTGTATGATTTGACTCCCGAAGAATACGAGTTGTCAAACGATAATAATGTAACAGATATTTCCGAGAATAATGCCATCTTTACACAAGCATGGGGAATGGATGAGGTCCCAAAGGGTCAATTGGGATTTCAATGTAGTTTTAATGACGCTAATTGTAATGATTCATACGACATAAATATGAGATAGAAAGTGATAAAGAAACAGAATATTTTTAAGGACTCAATGTATCGATTCGGGCTAACTGCTTGATGAGTATATTTTATAGAGTGACATAGATACCTCATCTAAAAAAAATTATCTCCCGGGGGCGAGTCGAACGCCCGATCTCAAGATTACTTTGTTTTCACACATTACAGTCTTGCGCCTTAGACCAACTTGGCTACCGAGAGTAAGAAGAGTTGATCGGTAGAAGAATTTATGCCAATATAACCACTAGTGATTTTCAGCACCAATATTTCATAATATTGGCTTAAATTTTGTTCAAGGAATGCAATTCCTTCTTTTCACGGTAGAACCAGATTTTGATTTAAAAAGATGGAAAGATCCAATAGTGCTTTTCACCTCCCTCAAATGCTTGTTCTGCCCAATTATCTAAAGTATGTTCTCAAGTCATGTGATATTTTTGGGACAGCAGCTAGTTTGGACCCGTTGATACCCGTCTCTACTACCTGCAATTAAATACGTAGCTATATACCTGCAATTATACTACTTCAAACACAATCCTCACAATCCTCACAGTTCGTTTTTTTGAGTGTTTGAAGGCGTGCTAATGACTCGAGGTAAGCTTATTTTGATCGAGGGATTGGACCGCACAGGGAAGACAACGCAGTGCGCATTACTTGTCGAGAAGCTCAAGCCTAACGCCGAACTGCTAAAATTCCCTGACAGAACCACACAGATAGGCAGGATGATAAATGAGTATTTGACAAACAGTGATTTCAAGCTACCAGACCAGGCAGCACACTTGCTTTTCTCCGCAAACAGATGGGAGGTCGTCGAGACCATAAAAGAGCTTCTGCTCGCGGGAACACATGTTATACTAGATCGGTACGTATATTCAGGAATAGCATACTCAGCGGCAAAAGGAATTGAAAACATGGATATCAATTGGTGCCTGCAACCTGACATGGGGCTGCTGAAACCAGATATCACACTTTTCCTAACGAATCAAGACCAAAAGGAAAACGAGACGAGGGAGGGTTTTGGTTCAGAAAGATATGAGGTAGCAGATTTCCAGCTTAAAGTGAAATTAAAATTTTTTGAGGTGTTCAAAAAATTGGACAACTATCCTGATGATCCTAGCAGTAGTATCAAAATTTTAGATGTCACTAATAAGTCCATTGAACAGGTCTCCCAAAGTGTACTGGATTCGGTTAAGGATATCCTGGAGAAAAAACTACCTGTCGAATTTTCATACTTCTAAAATCACTAATTCAACCTATCTAATGTACTTAATCTCTCTAGTAGGACGTCCTTGGAAATCTCTTGAACTTCACCTCCTATAAACATTTCATCCATAACCATGTAGGCCTTGTAAAAGCTGAATACAATATCTAGTTCGCACACATTACCGAAAAATGCATCAAGTACCTCTACAAACAGGTGAATATGCGAAAGATATATTGGTTCTTCATCTTGTAAATCCACACCCATTACAAAATACAGGCCGGCATATCTTTTATATATGAGCTTTGTAGAGTCCGAAAATTCAACGAAATTACTTTGATGCTTATGATCCCTGGAAGATATCAATCTATATATCTGCACTATCATGTCTTGAGTTTTCTGCGCATCTGCATGACACAGGTCAAACCATCTTACCAGTCGAACAACACCTTGCTTATTGAAACACAATATGAATTGAATCGCCATCTTGAGAGTTTATAGTTCGCTGCAACACTATTTATATCTGAAGTTTTATCGGCGGGCTTTGATGATGAATTGTCTCCCTTCTTACTGATTCAAACGTGCAGACTTTGTTGTGCCTCAAGTAGTGACCCCATGATCAAGACAAGGCAATTATTAAGAATCCTTTTAAAAAAGAAAGTAATACGAGTGAAACATTTGCAAAAGACAAGGATGACTAATGAATCTATGAATCAATTGCACTTTCGTGCGGTCAGAGTCAACTTATCTAGCGACATTAGAGGAAATTTTGTCAGTCTTCCAAGCTCCATCGTTCAAACGTTGGAATCAACGGGAATAGCTGTTCAAGAATTTGGAATAGCAATATCTGTCAACGGAAAAGAAATATTACATGTAGGATGGAATGGATTCGAGTCACAAGGGTATCTGAATGGCCAACCAGCGATTGATATCAATCCAATTTTGGCGAAAGAAATAAATCTTGCTCCTGGGGCACCAGTAGAGTTAACTATTAGCAGGTATGATCAGACGAAAACTGCAAAGGAAGTATACGTCGAACCTACGACAAGTGATGATTGGGAAATAATTGAAAGTCATGCAATGTTTTTCCAAGACGAGATTCTTCATCAGACAAGGATAGTCACCTGTGGAGAAGGTCTAATATGCTACGTTGATAACGTTGTATCAAGGTTCAATATCAAAAAGATTATACCAGAAAATCTGAAATCCGCCAGAATTAATACTGGCTCATTGATTGTGATTGCTCCCAAGGAAAACGTGGCTAGAGTGCAGAAGAGTCAGGCACAAAATGAACGCAGAAGATCTAGCTTGCAGGGCAAGGGAGCAAATACCGTACATTCAAGCCTCAAGCGAGCCTTACTTTCTTCAGATGCACAAAATGTGCGTGGGATGAAAGTTTTTTTGAATAGTGGAGAAGTGAAATCCAATTATGCCTTCATATCCATCCTGCAGAACTCTATCGAAGCTAAAAAGTTCACCAAGCAAGGAAAATCTGCTAAGTATGCGTCGAAAATAGCTGTCGAAGTCGAAGTCGCCTCCGATTCCGGAGGATTGCCACCGGCGCATATTAAAATGACACCGTTGGTATGGGAAACCCTTTGCCAGACACCCCGAAACGGCTATAGGATCAGCGTTGATTTCTTCAACGACGAGTATTCTTTGTCAGATCCGAACGATATAAAAGTTGTACTGCGGCCGACTATGATCGAGAAAGATTACTCAAAAAGAGTCGGGCACCAGACAGTTACCAGCCACCACGATGGCGATGACGCTGCTCCCGAGGATATATGCGACTTGATGAGATCACTCAATCAAGCAGTATTAACTAATAGAATGGTGTTCTTCGACAAACATGTTTTATTAGAGATATTTGATGATAAAAGTGGCAAGCATGTACCTTTCGTAAAATTTAACGAACTATCGACTTCATGGAAGTACTCCTCTTCAGATGTCATGAAGTTAACGTTGCCGCAACGCTCTCAAGGGAGCAACGAAGAATCATTTATAGAAGAGTCTCTTAATATGAACATTTTAGAAGGAGAACCGATCGTCGAAAAGCTTTGTAAATTTTCCGCAATACCTTTTACACCGTCTAACTGTGTTGTTATCGAAGGTAACTCTGGAATGGGGAAAACTACTATTCTGAAAGAAATCTCCAAGAGGCTGCTCCTGGAGCAAGGCAAATACATAAAGTACATTGACTGCGATTTGCTGTTAGAAAGCTCAAACTTAGGCAAAATGAAGCAGCTGCTACAGGATTGGTGCTCAATATGTTATTGGCGCCATCCTTCCGTACTTCTGATGGACAATGCGGATAGTTTGTTCTCTAACGCCAAGTCGGAAGATCCGCAACAACAAGCCATGCTACAAAGAGGAGGCTCAAGCTTCACGCGTGTAGCGCTGTTTCTCATTAATTTGGTGGAGGAAATCTCAAGAAAAAACTCTAACGCAATTAAGATTATCATGACAACTTCAAACAAAAATTCTTTGAACACGGCTTTCTTTGACAAACATTTTGTCTATGAAGTGATTAAACGGAAAGCTTTAGATATAGAAAAAAGATCGCAAATGATTGAATTCTTCTTCAAAAACGATTATAAATCCTTGAGTGTCTTCGGAGATCTAGAACTCAGAGACATTGCTCTGGAGACAGAAGGATACTCACCAATAGATTTGAAAAATCTAGTGGGAAAGCTGTTTTACGAAGCCAGCTTAAACAAATCGCAAGACGATGTCAATTTAAGCGTAAGTAAAGAGCTCTTCGCGGAAACCGTGAAATCTTTTACACCATCTGCTTTACGCGGGGTCAAACTTACCAAAGGTACCGGTGTCTCATGGAAAGATATCGGTGCCTTGAAGGGTCCCAAAAGGCTTTTGTTGGAGACATTGGAGTGGCCTACCAAATACGCACCGATTTTCAAAAACTGTCCATTGCAATTAAGATCCGGAATACTACTTTATGGGTATCCCGGATGTGGTAAGACACTCTTGGCTAGCGCAGTCGCACAGCAATGTGGGCTAAATTTTATAACTGTCAAGGGTCCGGAAATACTCAACAAGTACATTGGGGCCAGTGAGCAGAATATTCGTGAACTGTTCGAAAAGGCGCAATCTGTCAAACCGTGTGTCCTATTTTTCGACGAGTTTGATTCTATCGCACCCAAGAGAGGCCATGATTCCACGGGTGTTACAGACCGTGTTGTGAATCAACTACTAACCCAAATGGACGGAGTCGAAGGTCTGGACGGAGTCTACGTGCTAGCTGCTACCAGCCGACCGGATCTGATCGATTCCGCTCTTCTCAGACCTGGTAGGATCGATAAAAGTGTCCTTTGCACCATCCCAGACAGAAACGACCGCCTTGATATTCTGAAAGCTGTTACATGCAGTGGCAAGATGAATGTAGATGAGAACGTAGATCTGGTTTCCGTTGCTGAGAGGACTGATGGATATTCGGGCGCTGATTTACAAGGGCTATGCTACAATGCGTACCTGAAATCTATACACAGAAACGCGCCCACTCAAAAGGACGAGCAGACACGCGCACGTTCCGAAGAACCGCTGGCGACCCACGAGGATCCTTATGGAATCGAATATACAGTCGTGAATGACCGCACATTCGGACATAAGAATGCGACAGTCCCACAAATTTTGCAATGCATAGAAAGTAAGACCCTGAATATAGACAGCGGCTCAACATCTGAGGAAGGGGCAGAAATTGCAAGTACGGCCGCGCATGATAAGAGAGAGCCAAAGGTTGTCATCAAGATAACCTCCGAAGACTTGCTTGCCGCATGCCAGGAGACAAAGCCAAGTATATCGCCCAGTGAGTTCTACAAGTTGCAATCTATATACAATACATTTCAGCAGGACCGGGAGGGGAATATGCCAATAGTAGACAATCCAAATGATGTAGGGACCAGGTCTTCACTCATGTAGACGAACGGATATGGTGTCGAAAACAAATTTTGAGGCCGTGTCCGCCGAAAGGGAGGAAGGCATTTTTTTTGGAAAAAAGCCCCCTTCCTCGTGAACTGTGAAAGGTAAATAGTAGATGCGAGCGTAAACGTGTGTTCACACTTTGCACGTTCCACTTCTCCCTTTTTTGTATCTTATCATTTCGCCGCACATTTCGGCCAACGCCCCCCCAACTCCTTTCAAATATGTTCGAGATAGCAAGCTTCGCCAGTGGGAACGATATTACACACCACCTGCCTTCTCCGTCCTGTGGTGGAGCATTTAATTTCCACACGCACACATACTTAATCTTGTAGGTAGAAAATACATATCATACTTCGCTGGCAACTTATAGAGGCGACGGTACAGCAAAGTTACAGTTTCTTCAAGTCAGCACCGACTAGACTACTTTATTACGCGATTCGTTACGCACGTCTGGCAATCGTTTTTTCATTAACTTTTTTTGCGCCAAGAAGCGAAGATAACTGGTGGTCTGAAATCTATCCTCGATAATATTTCAAGTAGAAAGCTAGTGTGTCGTTCGCAACAAACACATTTCGTCACCAGAGAGGACGCAATTATTGATCTTATCGCTTAAATTTGTTCGAAAGATAGAATTCCAGGCTGAGGTTCTTTTTCATTTGGAGAAGTATCTGCTAAGGATATAGGATAAACGCCGCAAACAAACTTCAGTCGACTTTCAGCAAGACATGGGGAAAGATTCGCACTCATCGAAAGACCACACGCTTCATCATGTGGGTTCAATGAGCACTATCAAGATGTTGGGCAAGAAGATTCTGAGTTCGAAAAGTCATGCTAATGACTCTGAAAAAATAGAGTCGACTGTCCCCATACATGGTTCGAAGAAGACACACGCAACACATCACAACTCATCTGGTAGACCGCAGAGCACGTCGCCAGGAAATCGTCAAAGGTCCTCGTCGTTATTTCAGAGGAACAAGTCCAGCGGTAATGTGCCGGGGGTCACGTCGGCCAGATCCTCTGCCTCAATTCATAATATGGTTGCTCATAATACCAACCCCTTCGCGCACACGCAGGCCGCTGACGTGATAGGCACTGGAACTGGAATCGCCACGCCAAGAAGAAATGGGGGTGCGGGCACGCATCACTCAGTGAACAGGAAACCCTCCGGAAGCTTTGCCAACCATCACTTTTTGAATAACGAGAACATCATATACAACCCGTATGGTATTAATGGAAATGTGGTACCCTCAAGACCCGGAACAGCTTATGGGGGAAGTCACGGCAACGAGAACAATGATATTAGTTTTTATATGCATGATGGTAATTCCAAGATTCGTCTATTGCCATTGCCAATTGCTAACCCGAACGACTTCTTGCCACAAGAGATGAAACAATCATCAATACATTTAACCGACAATTTCGTCTTCGACAGTGATAACCAAACCCTAGGAACTGGTGGATCAAGTGAAGTCAGAAAAGTGAGGAGTGCTTACCGACAGAAAGATGTGTATGCTCTGAAGAAGTTGAATATGATTTACGATGAGAGTGCCGAAAAATTCTACAAAAGATGCTCGAAAGAGTTTATCATTGCAAAACACCTAAGTCACAGCATTCATGTTTGTAATACGTACTATCTGGTGAAGGTTCCGACTACGACTTACACCACCCGTGGTTGGGGTTTTATAATGGAAATTTGTGTGAAAGATTTGTTCCAGTTGATGGAAAGGTCTGGTTGGAAAGCGGTACCATTAAGTGACAAGTTTTGTATTTTCAAGCAAATTGCGCAGGCGATAAAGTTTTGTCATGATCAAGGTGTTGCACATCGAGACTTGAAACCCGAGAATGTTTTGATCTCGAAGGATGGCATATGCAAACTGACAGATTTTGGTATCTCGGATTGGTATCACGTGGAACCCCAGAATTTCGATAGCCCGGTCAAGCAATGCGAGGGTATGATTGGATCTCCACCGTACACACCGCCGGAGGTCATGGTGTTCGACGCCAAGAAGCACTTCCCCGAACGCCTCCAGAAGCCATACAACCCCCTCAAGATGGACAGCTATGCGCTGGGATTAATTCTAATTGCATTGGTGAATAATATTCTACCGTTTTTCGAATCATGCAATACCGATCCGAGGTTCAGAGACTTTGAGATATCGTACGAGAACTTTATCAATCACCAGAGCGCCCACTTCAGAGACAAGGGATATCACAAGGCTGGTCCCGGGTCGGAATACAGTCTTGCAAGAAGCTTCAAAAGCACCGACGCGTCACGTGTCGCATGGAGACTAGCGGATCCAAATCCCGAAACCCGTTACTCTATGGATGATCTGTACAGTGATCCATGGTTCCAGAGTATCGAGGTGTGTGTCGATGACGACGATGAACATATCTTCAAGCCTCCAGAGATAAGGAAGTCTTCGTCAGATAGCGCGGTGAATTCAAACACTAACTCGAACTCAAATTCGAATGCAGACTTTTTTATAAATGATCAAGAGCCTATCACAATTGAAGGTATCGAACTGCCACAGCACACCTCCAACCCGTTTCTGAACATAAAGACAAAGCCAAGACCCAAACCAAGGTCCATGGTTGACATTGCGCAATCGCCTGCGCTCAAGAGCGATGTTGCGGTCAAAGTTCCCTCCAAGGTGATGGAGGATCAAGAAGCGGAGGAGAGGCAGGACGAAATTTCACCAAAAATCACGGAGGACAGGGAAGCAGAGGAGAAACAGGAGGAAGCTGAACCGGCAGTCGAGCGAGGATCAGAAGCTGACGGACAAACAAAGGACGCAAACGGCACATCGAAAGCAGCCGAGTGCGACGAAGCTGCCGCGGAAGCTTCTGACCCTCCTGGAGATCCTGCCGTGGACGTATCTGACCCTCCAGGGGATCCTGCCGTGGATGCCACGGCCACTGCTCCCAGCACTCCGAGTACCAGTGCAAGCGCAGGCATTCCGGTGAGAAAACTAAGTGAGCTCTCAATAGCCTCGCAGTCTCAAAACACAATGGTGCCATCGTCGGCAGCGTCGATCAAGAGCAGCGGCGGCACGAGAAAGAAGAAGAAACCAATACATCATCATTTAGATATACCAGGCAGCGTCGCGTCGGCATCCTCCTCCAGATCCTTCAGCGATCGTACTAAATAATACATAAGTAACCCGGACACAGATTTTATAGCGCGGACACGCCCCCTTTTAGTTTCGAAGAAAATTTCACCAACTCGTGGGCGACAAGAAATGGCAAAAGTATAAAAGAAGCCCTCCAGAATAAACAAACAGCATTTCCATATTCCACGTGGTTTTCACGTTTTAGCGAACACATCACAAGACAGGACAACACAGGCCGAACAAACAAACACGAGCGATGAGCAAGCGTGACCGTGACGGCGAGAGCACCGATCTGGAGGAGGACCAGGACAAGAGGCAGCACAAACAAGACGATGTTAACATCGACGCAGCACTGCTGAACGAAACGAACCAGTACGATACGGCCACCACTGCCGTGGCCAATGCGACGTACCGCGACCTGATCCAACACGACGCACACGAGCACGAGCATGACCACGATCACGAGCACAGCGACGGAAGCGGTCACGGCCAGGGCCGTGACCAAGAGCTCGAACAGGACCACACACACGACGTCGAGGAGCTGAAGCGCCGCCAGGAAGAGGAGGAGGACGAGGACGAGGAGGACCTCGACGACAACATCAAGGACCCGGACCACATACCCGAGGAGCCCACCACCACCGACGTGAAGGTCGACGACATCGAGGAGGACGAGGAGGACCAGGACAAAAAGATCGCCCGTCGTGGGCGCAAGAGTGCGCCGGTCACCGGCAGCGAGGAGTGGAAGAGACAAAGAAAGGACTCGCACAAGGAGGTGGAGAGGAGACGACGCGAGAACATCAACCTGGCCATCAACAAGCTCAGCGACCTGCTGCCGGTCAAGGAGAGCAGCAAGGCGACCATTCTCGCCCGCGCGGCCGAGTACATCCAGAAGCTGAAGGAGACCGAGAGCGCCAACATCGACAAATGGACGCTGCAGAAGCTCCTCAGCGAGCAGAACCAGTCCCGCCTCACCAGCGCCAACGAGAGGCTCCAGGAGGAGCTGGGAAAGGCATACAAGGAAATAGAGTTGCTGAAGGCCACCGTCGCGCGAAGCGGGGTCGCCCTGGAGGGCCAAGAAAAGGAACAAAATAAGTAGTATGTTTCGCTGGCGTATGTTTCGCCGGCCCAACGGCGCTGCTGGTGCGGCTGGCGCGCCTTGGCGCACGCCAGCCCCGCCCTTGCGCCCCCCTTTCCGCGGCGCCTAGTTTGCCGTTGTAGTTCTAGTTATGTTTCCGGTGGGGCGCAACACCCAGCCTGCCCGTATAAAAAGATACTTATGTCATATACACTTTTTTTTGCGCTGATCCCCGGCTCCGCGGCAAGCACGCTGAGCGCAGGCAGGCCCGCAGCCCGCAGCGCCCTGCTGCCGTAACAAAGCCTGCAGCAACGCAATCTAAGGTAGAGGTTACGGAGCCACTTTGAGCGCAACGGTTGCCCGTGCGTGCTGGTGACAGGATGTGCCGAACCCGCGGGCCGCAGTGCTGTTGTGTCAGATGCCCTAGCACTGAGAAGTTGCTGAGCAACAGATCAAATTCCCGCCATCGTCATGATCTTACAACTTGATGGATGCGGTTTCAAAGCGCATCAGTAAAGAATTTGCACTGCACTGCGTACTCGTGAAAACGGGTGTCCTCTGTTCCACTTTTGGCATTTCCAGTTATTTTCAGGTTGAAACTCTCAGAGCTGTCTGCATGAACAGGATTGAGCTGTGCCTTGCTTTTTTGGCAAACTCATATAAACTGTAATAGGATACCTCACAAGTTCTTTTCTCTCTCGAACCAGGTCAGGTATAGCCAGATATCAGAAGAGATCAGGATAGACCGGGACAGCGAGATAAAGTGAGCTATCGCACGTAGAATTTGTCTAAGCGTTTCAAGCACAGTGGGTTACTCTGGTGTGTTGCGTGTTTTCTGTTATCTTTCATAGAGTGAGCTATGGTACCCTGGAAGTTGGGCGTTCACTGGCTGAAGTCGCACAGATCTATTTTGCAGACATGCACCGTTCTGCTGGTGCTGGTGTACATCGTGGTGTACCACTCTGTTCTGCAGACCCCCAATAATGGCAGCGGACGGCTGAAAGCGTGGTTTGCGTTCCCCGAGCTCAAACAGACGCTTTCAACCCAGCAGTTCGCCGCCTATTTGTACAGGAAGTACAAGTACGACACGTCGCCAACGTGGATCGACACCTACACGCTGAACAACAACCTCTTGACGATCCCGCTGGGCCCGGAGCAGGGCCAGCGGGTGTCGAGCATCGACGATCTGAGGTTCTACGAAGGTGATCCGCGTCTGACGTGGTCCGTGCTGCTGGATCATCTGCTAAATTCGGATGGCGACCGGCAGGAAGCCGACGGAGTCGCCTTTTCGTGGTACGATTGGGCCGACTTCCACACGTTCAACAAGCTTGTCAGTCTCAGGAACACTGAGATCAACTGCAGCTTCCTGTTTGAAACCGCGTTCGAGTCCGGGAAATTGGAGGCGGTCGAGAAGGAGATCGACGACGTTTTGTTCATCTCGGACAGGCTAAAGTACGACAATCCAAAGTGGTACCGCGCAACAAGAAAGAAGGAATTGGAGGCGAGGGTTCCCATCGGATACTCCGAGGACAGGTGCAAGGTCAGAGGCGACACGTCTCCGAAGTTCAATTTGCCCATCGAGGCGCACGAGCAAGAGGACCAGTGCAGGCCCGAGGTCTTTGAACTGCAATCAAGATCGTTCCTGTTGAACCACGTCCCGAGTCCCTTGTCCATGACGCTCTTGAAGAAGGACGAACTGACGTACAGAATCCTGGTCAACCCGCAAAGGAGAGAAAATCTCCTCCAGGCGGGCTACCTCAAGGAATTTTTGGACAACGATGACCACTACGGTGCGAGGAAGGGCAAGGAACGGGATATTGTCTTCGACCACACGCGCGTGTACGACAAATTTTTGAACGATGGCGCCTCCGAGAACTATATAGTCGAGATCCCAGAAGTGGATAAAACTGCTAACGACGACGACGTCGTACATCTTCCAGCCGATCTATTCGAAGTAGACGTGCCAAAGATCATCGCGGAGATAGAGAGCCTGGAGAGTCCAAATCAGCATGACAAAAATTACCTGGAAAGCATTAAGGTTTCGAGAAGCACGAATCCTGCGTTGGCGGGGAAGTTTTTCAAGGAGGCTGCTCATCTCGTTCAATTTGGCGGTATGGGTTACCACCGTGATAAGCGGTTCTTCAATGGGGCCCTGATCAACGACCCGTTGGAGTATCAGTTTCGCCTCAACTCCCTGATAAGGAACTGGCTCAAGTTCACAAAATCCAACGGCCTCATCACATGGTTGGCTCATGGCACACTTTATGGCCATTTCTACAACGGGTTGACGTTTCCGTGGGACAACGATTTTGATGTGCAAATGCCAATTGCACATTTGCACCTAATGAGTAGGTATTTCAACCAAAGTATGATTTTCGAGGACCCAAGAGAGGGGAATGGTCGGTTCTTCCTTGACGTGGGTACTTCAATAACCGCAAGGATTTCTGGAAATGGCTTCAACAACATTGATGCAAGATTTATCGACGTCGATTCAGGCTTGTACGTCGATGTCACTGGCCTCAGCGTCTCATCGCAACCTCTGAAGGATAAATTCAAGGACTTATACAACGAAAATTCGCCGAAGATTGACTTGAAATCTCTCCTAAGAGATCATACTTCTCCCGAAAGAGGTGACGGACTGGCTTCAATGGACATTTTAGAACTAGAAGAATATACAACCACTCATGCGGATGAATTTTCATCCGATGAAGTGAAAAAAATTGAAGATCTCGCAAAGGGAGAATCGGAATTCCAGAGTAAGGAAGCGGATACAGAAGTACCGGAGGCAGGGCTAAACCCCGACGAGCGCTATTTCACGAACAGAGAGTTGAGTGTTTACAATTGCAGAAATAATCATTTCATTACCCTGGAATTACTGAGTCCTTTGAGCAATACATTATATCATGGAGTTCCTGCATTAATACCTCGCAAGACGACAGAAATTTTGAAAAACGAGTATTACGTTCCCAAAGGCTTCGGGTTTGAAGTTTACGATGGGAAGGCTTATCTACCGGCGTTGCATTCTTGGTTCAACTTCAATGTTTTGAAAAGATTCGCTAATGTGAACTCTTGGAATGCAGACCTCAAAAGGATCGAATCACCTATAAACAAGTTGGACTTTGCCGATATCCGCTCTTTATACAGGAATATGCTGACGTTGGGCTACAACGATCTGTTCACCCTTTGCTTTGACGCATTTAACGCAACAACCTACAGATACAAAGAAATGGAAATTCAGTATGACGAAAGGACATCTAAAAATCAAAAATTCAAAGAGCTGCATGCTTTGAGAAGAAAAGTCGGCCCGAAAGTAACCTCACCCGGTAAGGATCCCTACATGTTTAATTACGAAAGGCGCATGTGGAGAAGAATTGGAGTTTCTCTTGGTGGCCCTATTATGAAGGCGATTCACGACACAGTTGAGACGGCGCTCCTTGATGAATTATGGTCCATGCACGTAGACCTAAACGAAGGAAAGCTAGATTTGTTCATCTCAAAAAATGCCACTGGTGGCATCGAATTGAATCTTGATGCGTACGGTCAAAAAATTAAGGAGCCGAATACCATCTTGGAAGCCGATCCATTCTAACATACATATTCACTAACACATTTCATTTTTAATGAAAAAAATTGAAATTCATTCAAATCCATCTTCAGTTCCCACCCGCAGAACTTCATCATCCAAGACACGAACATGCAAATCTCCTTATGTATTGCGCAAGTATATACACACTCCTGTATTTTAGTAAGTTATTTAATAATATTTCCCAAAATAATTAAAAGTGCGGTTTTTTTGGATTACCTGCAGACTTCTAAGTCAACGTCCCGCATAATGATTCCTTCAGCACCCTTTCCTAAATTCCCCAAAAGTTCAACGCTCTTGTTGTCCGAGCCTAAGGAGGCTTCTTTTTGGTCATACTTCCCGTTATATTTATAAATTCCAGAACTACCAGCAAAGACGGTATTACCATCTTCAATCCCGCATCGGTTCGCCATAGCCACGATGGCATTTTTGCTCTTGAATTTCCACCTTTCGCTTAAAGTCGAGCCAATGTAGGAAGATCTTAATTTTGGATTAGCCAAAAAAGGAATCAAATCTGTAATCGACCACGCATGTCTTTGCTTCAGAGCAAGGAAAGGTGAAAAGCGCATTATCCAATAGTTTACATTTGACATATCGGGCTTCAGCAGGTCCAAATATTCGACGTTCAATGCATCCGAAGAGCTCGACAGTCTTTGTGTGTGATTGCAGTTATCCAAATCCAATTGGAAATCCCCTTGTGAGCCGTACGGGGGTAAATTTTGTATTTCCAAATACTCTTGAAGCTTTTCCAACTTTTGGGCGGCCTCAAGTTTCGAATCTCGAGTGATCGAACATGAATGAAGCCAAGCCATAGGACATATAATTAACTCGTTGTTGTTGTCAATGTTATACGTCGCAAATTCAAAATCTTGAAATGGTGCTTCGAACTTGTAGGGACTCAAGTCCATACAAATTCCAATGGAAGTCCTCAATGTAATATCTGTGACACTCCTCTTCCCATTTGCGGTAGATGTTGCGCGACCTTTGAAGACTAAGGGAAAACTCTGGAACCCCATTGGATTCTCTTGGCAGCCCCAGTCTTCATCTGTATAATAGAGAAAAGATTTCCTATAGTTGAAAACCAAGTCACCATCTGGACCAACCACGATGGCTGAATTATATAGTTTCGAGTTGTCAAAAGCCTCTGATCGTTCTGGGTATCCTATGACGGTGTAGCAGCCGAACATTTCCGAGACTCTCTTTGCCAGTTCGAAAGAGGGACCTTCTCTAGCCTTTGAAGTGTAGGGCAGAATGTGGTCCCTTGAGCGAAAATTATAGCCTGTCAATGCAAATTCTGGAAATATCACCAGATCAGGATTTCTCTGTCCCTTCGAACTCGAAAGTGCCTCTTTGAACTGGGTTATAAGTTTAGTTGCTCTAGCGACATTCTGCCCGACCTGGCCAATTTGCGGATTCAATTGGACGATCGCTATGCGTAGATTGACCGCCAATTTTGTTGATGGTGACAGCGAGGCAGACATCTCACACTTTTGAAGTTCCCATATAATTTTGCTGAATTTGATCTGCAGGCGTCCTGACAGAGATGGTTTAAATTTCAGCTCACCCCGAGATGCTGACAGAAAGTGAATGAACTTAAACTCGAACAGAAAGAAACAGCACTGATAACACCCCTGCGTTCGTCATGGCTGACCAAGTGAATGTAAAAGGCGAAAGCGTGTTTGGAGAGGGCTACGATAGGAGAAGCTTCGGCATAGCGGAGCCTACCTATCACGAGATTAGGGTGGACCCCTGCGAGCTCAATGTAGTAAAGCCAGAGATGGGCCAAGCACACCATAGTTTGAGACAAAAAGAAGCTGACAAAGCTTCGGTAGATGAGCCAGCTCCCTTGCCACCGACCGTTCTCCACACCGAACCCACAACAATAAGCAACGTCTACGATACGAAGAATCAGCTGAGTTCCCTAGTAAAAAATGCCCAGCGCAACAAGGAGGCTCTGGAGAAAAGGAACGAACGCATCAAGAAGGCCAAGACGGAGTCACGCAACCGGTATGGCTGGTAAGGCTTCTTTGGGCCTTGTATTAAGCCCATTAAACTGCCGGCTCTCGTCTCTTTTCACGATGGCCATCACTTTTTTTTTGAAGTATTTTTTTCAGCTCATCGCATCTTAAAATGTGAGCTCGAGAAGCCAGTAAGAAAGAGGTAATTCAGCAAGAACCAACAAGATCTTCGAGAGCAATGTCTGTGGTAGGGTCCCTGATCTTTTGCCTGCACTGCGGTAACCTTTTGGATAATCCGAGCACTGTGTCTGGTTCGGACATCGAATGTATGCAATGTAAGGCGAGGTACCCAAAATCCAGATTCGCCAGCATGAAAGTGGTCACTTCTACGTCGGAGGATTCATTTCCCTCCAAATTGAGATTAAAAAAATCTGTAGTGAAGACGTCGCTGAAAAAGGATGAGTTAGAAGATGGTGCCATCATCAAGGAGAAGTGCCCGAAATGTGGCAACGATGAGATGCATTACCACACTCTACAGTTGAGATCTGCAGATGAAGGAGCCACCGTGTTTTACACATGCACCTCCTGCGGCTACAAGTTCAGAACCAATAACTGAGCAGTGCATACAACTTTGGGAAAGGTAAATAGGTATAGAATTAGAGATCTATTGTTATTATTAGCGTTATAGTACTGCGTTTGTAGAGAATATTGTGCGTCGTTCGGCGCGATTTCTTGGAAAATTTCTTCTTAACAGTGGCGAACTAGGCTTGATGAAATTGTAACTGGGCGACACATGAAGGTTGACATTTCACAAGGAAGAAGATAGAAGTTGCGGAAGGAGTTTACTGTGAATCAAATAATGGCACAGGTCCCAATGCAAGCAATGGACATGCCGGATATGTCGAATGCGATTGTGGCACAGGACGAAATGGGAAGACCTTTCATTATCGTCAGAGATCAAGGAAGCAAGAAGAGGCAGCACGGATTGGAAGCCAAAAAGTCACACATTTTGGCAGCGAGGTCTGTTGCCTCGATAATCAAGACATCTTTAGGTCCTCGTGGCCTGGACAAGATTCTAATCTCACCGGACGGGGAGATCACCATTACAAACGACGGAGCCACTATCCTATCGCAAATGGAGTTGGACAATGAAATCGCCAAGCTGCTAGTTCAACTGTCCAAGTCACAGGACGAAGAGATTGGCGACGGTACTACAGGAGTCGTTGTGTTGGCGAGTGCTCTGCTGGACCAAGCTTTGGAGCTGATTGAAAAGGGTATTCACCCGATCAAGATTGCCAATGGATTCGATGATGCGGCAAAGGTTGCCATCCAAAAATTAGAATCCGAAGCCGAAGATGTGTGTGCAACTAAACAAGCCTTCAAGGAAATTCTATTCAAGGCCGCAAAAACATCGTTGGGCTCTAAGATTGTCTCAAAGGACCATGACAAATTCGCACAGATGGCAGTGGATGCAGTCACAAGCGTGTTGGACGAGGACAGAAGAGATGTGGACTTCGAGCTGATTAAACTCGAGGGTCGTGTTGGAGGATCGCTGAATGATTCTAAATTAATCCACGGCGTCATCTTGGATAAAGAATTCTCTCATCCTCAGATGCCAAAAGAAGTCATTCCAGCTGACGGCAGAGCAGATGTCAAGTTAGCCATCCTAACGTGCCCGTTTGAGCCGCCAAAGCCAAAGACAAAGCATAAGCTGGATATTTCCACCGTAGAAGAGTATCAGAAACTGCAGACCTATGAGCATGATAAGTTTAAGGAAATGATAGATTATATCAAGAAATCAGGTGCAGATGTAGTCATTTGTCAGTGGGGGTTCGACGACGAGGCCAATCATTTACTATTACAGAATGAATTACCAGCCGTGAGATGGGTTGGCGGTCAAGAATTGGAACTCATCGCTATTGCAACCCATGGCCGTATCGTTCCACGTTTCCAAGATTTGTCGTCCGAAAAACTAGGTAAATGTAGCAAGATATACGAGGTTGAATTCGGAACTACCAAAGACCGTATGCTAGTCATCGAGGAATGCTCAGATGCAAAAACAGTTACTTGCTTCATTCGCGGTTCTAATAAGATGATTGTTGATGAGGCCAAACGTGCTCTTCATGACGCCTTATGCGTCGTTCGCAATTTGGTGAAGGATTCCCGCGTCGTATATGGTGGCGGTGCTGCTGAAGTCACCATGTCTATCGCCGTTTCAGAAGAGGCTGATAAACAACGTGGTATTGACCAATATGCATTTCGTGCGTTCGCACAAGCCTTAGATACCATTCCAATGACTTTAGCAGAAAACTCAGGGTTGGATCCTATTGAAACATTAACAACTCTAAAGAGTAAACAAATCAAAGAGAGTATTTCTACCACTGGTGTCGATTGTTTAAGTAAGGGCACAAATGACATGAAAGAATTGTTTGTGGTCGATCCATACATCGGCAAGAAGCAACAGATTATGTTGGCCACACAACTTTGTAGAATGATTTTGAAAATTGATAATGTTATTATTAGTGGGAAAGATGCATACTAGGTCCATAATATATTGCAAATTGCCGCCATAATGCGTCGCCTACCATGGGACTTGGGATGCCGAGAGTTCTGAGATAAGTATATTGTTTAAATAGCTAAATATATCCAAACTTCTAATCCATAAGGGACTGGGCAAGTCAATAAATCTGGTTCGCAGTGAATTACAATACACTATCATTCCTTTCTTAAGACTTCTGCTGTGCTCTTTGAGTTTCTTACTTTAAGATTTAAGAGTGAACCGGAAGTGAGCCGACTCTTGCAATTTCAATCATCAGACATTTCACAGCAGAATCTATGTATAATCTGAACCTCAAGAACATCAAAAGTATGTTGTTTTTAGTTCCATTTCAAAAGGGATTTCTTTTGACGGACCTTCTTTATCGTAGATATATGTACACACAACAGTTGATATATTACCAAGTATTACACATTAATTGATGTACATGATTAGACCATATTGAAAAGACTGAAGTTTCTAACAATCTCAGGACCATATTCTTCATAATCCTTCTTAGTATGACAATAACTCTTAAATTCAGCTGTCTGAGCCAGTAGTGAACCACCAAACCAAACTGCGTTTCTTTGCTTTCTATGCGAAATAACTTGGACATCTACACCCGTTGATTTCGTACCGCTCAATTGCTCACTTTGAGCAATTCTGTTATTAACTATTGACTTTAGATCCCTTTGTAGACGACGACCAAAATCCTTAAACATCGTAGAGCCACCTGAAAGAACAATATTATTATAAAGGCCCTTGCGCACATCAATCGGACAAGCTTGAATTGTATGATCCACAATGGTAGGCAAAGGTGTTAGAAAATCTGATGATGCAATCTCTGGATTGAAGAAAATCTCAGGAGCCAGAAATCTTTCATATCCGACGTCTACGATCTTTTTCTTGGTCTTTTCCTGACTTTCCACAACAAACTGTGCAAATTTTCCACCATCTCTATCAAATTTATTGAACTCCTTAACAATATCCGGACAAACATAACAGTATTCTTGTTTAATACGCTCAGCGGTTCTTAAGGAGGTATCCACCTCACCACGTTCTCTCAACAAAGACTGAATGAACAAGGTAATGTCTCTACCGGCAATAGGGATATTCTTGATGGCCGAACCTATAACGTAACCTTCTGCGACCGGAATCACATGTGTAACACCGTCACCAGAATCGATGACCGTGCCTGTTAGAGACCTGTCAACAACCTTGGAAGAGGTCCAAGAAGCAGCCAAAGCCAAAACCGCTTGAACAGCAATGTACAAACCAGCACAGTTGAATGACTCAAAAAAAATTTCGGCAACCTGCTCTCTATTTTCAGGTGGATTTAATGGCGGTTCTGTCATGAGAAAGTAATGATCCTCCGGCTCAGTTCTCAAGTATTTGAAAATGGAATTTTCCCAGAACCTTTCCATATGATCCCAGTTTTCCACTTGACCATGTCTTATTGGGTAACTCAATGAGTAAGAAGGACCCTGTGCAGCAATGAGTGCTTCATTACCAATATAGAAGTCCAAATCTTCCGTGCCCCTTTTACCTGCCAAATTATTTGACAAAAGCGATCCCGTCTGTGTACTGCCGAAGGAAGTAGCAGAAGTTGCGTTGCCAAAATAGGCGTTGGAACCGGTCGAAGTACCAGAATTAACACCTGAAGGAGCGTTGGAGGATGACTTTTTAGCGCTCGACGGTTGCGCAGTAGCTATAGCAGTGGGAAACACAAATGATGGCGAGTCGTTTCCAGCAAAACCTAGCTTGGTAAGGCCAGTACCATTGTCCATGACTACGGCAGGATTGTTCAGATGCGACATGATTCTTTTAATGTAAACTCACACGATTATTAGTAGCTAGAACAACAAAAACAATATAACGGATCCCTGATCTCAGTAAAATCAAACAGCTTTCCTCAATTGCTTCCAATACGCGCACTCGTAGCCCCTAAGACTTTTGAAAAGCTCTCTTTATCAAGACCTAACCTCCATCCTTCAAATCTTGACTATTGGCTAAATTTCAATTTGAACTCTCTAGCTGAAAAAGGGGCGAATAGCCGGATTTTGGTCAAGATTTAAAGCACCAAAAGCAGACACTGATGGCAAAAAACAGCTTTCGGCGACAAAATGCCTGGAAAGAGTCTTGCCAGATGCTTCATGGTATGCAGGCTGAAGAATATAAACTCGATAGCACCTATTTGGCTTGAATATAGTGGGTAAGTAGATAAAACTTAATATCACGTGATTAGCTAACTCAACTCGAACGTTACCCGAACAAAAAGAGGAATACCGTCCTCCCACGACTTGTAAAAGAAGCTGGCAAGTATAATCAGTGATTATTGATAGGTAACTGAGGCAATTAAAGGTGCAGATCACGACGTAGGACGGCATTGTCAAGGTTTATATTAGTGGCTGAACTGGCCTAATTTTGGAAACAGGAAAACGCACCGACATGTTATCTCTGAGGAGAAGGACAGAGAACCACCATCGTTCGAGAAAAAAGTTGACTTCTAACCAACACTCTGAGGACGATGTTTCTAGCAGCTCTGCTCAAGAAGCTGTCAATGGGGTTTCTGCGGGTACCGCTCAAATGAGCACGGGAAACGATGCAGACTCCAAGTTGTATGGAGAAGCAGACTCCAACATAGCTGCATTGGACAGTACTTTTTCAACATTCAATGTTATATTCGATAAGCTGAGAAGCCCAGTACCCCAAGAGAGACTTGCAGCATCGTACGAGTTGAGATCTTCATTAATTTCACTAGTTCGCGAAGTTTCCATCGAGCAATTCCAAAGATTTAGTAATAAAATCAACAATAAAATATTTGAATTAATCCATGGATCAAGCAGCAACGAAAAAATTGGTGGAATATTAGCTGTGGATACTCTAATAGGCTTTTATGCACACACCGAGGAGCTTCCCAACCAAACTTCAAGACTTGCAAACTACCTAAGAGTTTTGATCCCTTCGAATGATACGGAAGTTATGAGATTGGCTGCAAATACTTTGGGCAAACTGGCAGTACCAGGCGGAACTCTGACGACTGATTTTGTTGAGTTTGAGGTCAAGACTTGCATAGAATGGTTGACGACTTCACCCGAGAATGCGTCGTCAAGTTCAAAACAAGAATATCGAAAGCATGCATCATTGCTTATCATCACAGCATTGGCCAATAATTCCCCTTATCCACTTTACTCTTATGTCAACTCTATTTTGGATAACATATGGCGGGCGTTACGAGACGCTAAGCTCGTTATAAGAATGGACGCCGCAATAACTCTAGGTAAGTGTCTGTCAATTATTCAGGATAGAGATTCAACATTGACCAAACAATGGGTACAAAGACTATTCAAAGAATGTGTCTACGGCCTAAATATAAACACAAATGAATCAATCCACGCTACATTACTTGTCTATCGGGAACTGCTGTCATTGAATGGAATATATTTGAATGGTAAATATGATGAAATATATCAATCCTCCATGAGATATAGGGATCATAAGTTCGATGTTATCCGTAAAGAAGTATATGCTATTCTACCCTTACTAGCTAAATTTGACTCCGCTATATTTACAGACAAATACTTGGATCAGACAATGGTTCATTATCTGACAGTTCTAAAGAATATGAATGCTAACGCTGCAAACAACTGTGACAAAACCGCCATTTTAGTTTCCATTGGTGATATCGCGTTCGAAGTTGGCTCAAATATTGTGCCATACATGGATCCTATCTTAGATAATCTCAAAGATGGGCTTCAAACAAAGTTCAAGAATCGGAAGAATTTCGAAAGGGAGATTTTTTACTGCATTGGAAAATTAGCAGCCGCAGTTGGGCCTGCCTTGGCAAAATACCTGAACAGGGGACTTTTAGATCTTCTGTTGTCATGCCCGCTGTCAGACTATATGCAACAAACGTTACTTGTCTTCAATGAAAAGATACCAGCATTAGAACCTACCATTAATGCAAGACTGCTAGACTTGTTGTGCATTTCACTCTCAGGTGAAAAGTTTAAGCAACCTGGATCCCCCACTTCGATGAAGCCGCTATCTATTGAAAAGGCACGTCAGTGGAGAGATCAGAATATTGTGCGCAAAACTGGAGAAATTAACGATGACGTGAATGATGCTCAAATACTGACTCAAGCTCTAAGGATGTTGCAGACAATAAATCATAAGTATTCATTGACAGAGTTCGTGAGACTTGTAACAATCTCGTACATCGAACACGAGAATCCTCACGTTAGAAAACTAGCTGCTCTTACATCGTGTAGTTTGTTCGTCAAAGATAAAATATGCAAACAGACATCCCTACACGCATTGAACTCAGTTTCAGAAGTGCTAAGCAAACTATTGACGGTTGCAATTACAGATCCTGTAGCTGAAATTCGATTCGAGATTTTACAACATCTGGATTGTAGTTTTGACCCACAACTGGCTCAACCGGACAATATGCGCTTATTGTTCATGGTTTTGAATGATGAGGTATTTGCCATTCAAATGGAAGTGATTCGTATCATTGGAAGACTAACCGCAGTAAATCCTGCGTACGTTGTACCATCTTTAAGAAAAACTCTTCTGGAACTACTGACTAAACTGAAATACTCCAATTTGCCCCGTAAAAAGGAGGAAAGTGCAACACTTCTATGCGCATTAATCAGCTCCAGTAAGGAAGTAACCAAGCCTTACATTGAACCAATATTGGACGTTCTTTTGCCTAAATCACAGGATAATTCATCTGCGGTTGCTTCTACTGCACTCAAGGCCATTGGCGAGCTGTCCGTTATAGGCGGAGAGTCGATGAGGAGCTATTTAGATGAATTGATGCCTTTAATCATAAACACTTTTCAGGATCAATCTAACTCTTTCAAAAGAGATGCAGCCTTAAAAACGTTGGGTCAACTTTCGGCTTCGTCAGGATATGTCATCGAACCTTTACTAGACTATCCAGAATTGCTTGGAGTTTTAATCAACATACTTAAGTCAGAGAGTGCCCAAAATATCAGACGAGAGACAGTAAGATTGATAGGTATCTTAGGTGCGCTGGATCCTTATAAGCATAGACAAGTTGAGGTAACTTCCAATGCTAAGATATCCGTTGAACAGAATGCACCCTCAATCGACATTGCACTTTTAATGCAGGGCATGTCACCCTCAAATGAAGAATATTATCCAACAGTCGTTATCAACACATTAATGAAGATTTTGCGCGATCCATCTCTTTCTTCGCATCACACTGCAGTCATACAAGCCATAATGCATATTTTTCAAACGCTGGGACTACGATGTGTCTCGTTTTTGGGTCAAATCATCCCTGGTATTATATCAGTTATGAATTCCTGCCCGCCATCACTTTTGGAGTTTTATTTTCAACAGCTTGGACTCCTCGTTTCAATAGTGAAGCAGCATATCCGCCCTCATGTCGACGAAATATATGAGGTCGTCCAAGAATTTTATCTGATCCCGAAACTTCAGATTACGATCATATCCGTCGTTGAAGCGATTTCCAAGGCATTGGAGGGAGAATTTAAAAGATTCGTGCCGCGAACGTTAACATTCTTTTTAACTATTTTTGAGAGTGATAAATCAAACAATAAGGCTGTTTCTATCCGGATCCTAAAATCCATAGTTGTTTTTGACGTAAATTTAGAGGATTACGCTCATTTAATCATACCTATCATAGTCAGGATGGCGGAGTTCTCTCCCGGGACACTCAAGAAAATGGCTATCGTTATCCTAGGTAAATTGGCCAAGATTATCAATCTCTCCGAAATGTCTTCCAGAATTGTTCAAACGCTGGTTCGTGTGCTAAACGCTGAAGATAGGGAGCTTATCAAGGCGACAATGAACACTCTGAGTATCTTACTTCTGCAATTGGGAACTGATTTCACAATTTTTATTCCTGTCATTAACAAGACGCTGGTTAGAAACCACATACAACATTCTATCTACGACCAATTAGTCAATAAGCTCCTTAACAACGAGGGCCTGCCAACTAATATCATCTTTGACAAAGATTTCGAAACCACAACAAAAGAGTCGGGAGAGGCAGAGTCCTCCGCAAAAAAACTGCCGGTAAATCAACTGGTATTGAAAAACTCCTGGGACTGTAGTCAACAGAGGACCAAGGAAGATTGGCAGGAATGGATACGACGCTTATCAATTCAATTATTGAAAGAGTCTCCTTCCCACGCACTGCGCGCGTGCTCTGGCCTGGCTGGTATATATTTTCCTCTCGCACGAGACCTCTTCAATGCTTCTTTCTCTAGTTGTTGGACCGAATTATACACGCAATACCAAGAAGATCTTGTTCAGTCTTTATGCACAGCATTATCTTCCCCTCAAAACCCCCCAGAAATTCACCAAACGCTATTAAATTTGGTCGAGTTTATGGAGCATGATGATAAATCGTTACCTATACCAATTCAAACGTTGGGTCAGTATGCTCAAAGATGTCACGCATACGCAAAGGCGCTACATTACAAAGAAGTTGAATTCATTCAAGAGCCATCCACTTCCACAATTGAATCACTTATTAGTATCAATAATCAATTGCACCAGACGGATGCCGCTATTGGTATTTTGAAACATGCTCAACAGCACCATGATCTCCAATTGAAGGAAACGTGGTACGAAAAATTACAAAGATGGGAAGATGCTCTGAATGCGTACAATCAAAGAGAGAGTTCGGGAGAAGATTCTCTGGAGGTTACAATGGGTAAAATGAGATCCCTGCACGCTTTAGGAGAATGGAAGCAGCTGGGTACTCTGGCCTCGGAAAAATGGAGTATATCTAAGTCTGACGTACGAATCAGCATGGCCCCCTTGGCGGCAGGAGCAGCATGGGGTCTCGGCCAATGGGATAAAATCGAGCAGTACATTGACGTGATGAAACCTCAATCTCCTGATAAGGAGTTTTTCGAAGCTGTCCTATGCCTGCATAGTAGCAATTTTGAGGAGGCCGAGACTCACATATTCAACGCCCGTGACCTTCTAGTGACGGAAATATCTGCTTTAATCAACGAAAGTTACAACAGAGCTTATAACGTTGTCGTAAGGACACAGATCATAGCCGAGTTGGAGGAGATCATAATGTATAAGAAGCTGCCTCAATCCTCAGAAAGACGTGGCGTGATCAGAAATACCTGGAACAAAAGGTTATTGGGCTGTCAAAAAAATGTAGATGTGTGGCAAAGGGTTCTCCGGGTGAGGTCGTTAGTTGTAAAACCCAAACAAGACATGCAAATTTGGATCAAGTTCGCCAACCTTTGTAGAAAATCAGGGAGAATGGGATTGGCTCAGAAAGCATTGAATTCTCTTTTAGAAGAGGGTGGAGACCCTGAGCATCCTAATACTGCTCGGGCCCCTCCACCAGTGGTTTATGCTCAATTGAAGTATTTATGGGCCTCTGGGTCTCAGAAAGAGGCTCTTCGCCATTTGATTGGGTTTACCTCTAGAATGGCTCACGACTTAGGCCTTGATCCTAGTAACATGATAGCACAAAGCGTGCCCCAAAACAGTACGATTGCACCTCAGCACGTCGAAGACTATACGAAGTTACTCGCCAGATGCTTTCTAAAGCAAGGTGAATGGAGGGTTTCCATTCAATCAAATTGGAGGATGGAGAATCCAGATGCAATTTTAGGTTCATATTTGTTGGCTACACATTTCGACGACAAGTGGTATAAGGCGTGGCA
The DNA here is from genome assembly GCA_030565665.1 of Zygotorulaspora chibaensis. NCBI lineage: Eukaryota > Fungi > Ascomycota > Saccharomycetes > Saccharomycetales > Saccharomycetaceae > Zygotorulaspora > Zygotorulaspora chibaensis. Next base: position 122,397 of record JAJMCM010000016.1, on the reverse strand, counting down.
TAATTGGGCTTTGGCAAATTTCGAAGTCATATCAATGATAACTTTTGGATCTCGAGAAGAATCTAATGCAGGTACCTCGTTAAACGAAATATACAGGATAGAAAATGGAATGATGGGCTCTGACTCTTTCAGTAACGAAGGCAGTAAATACTCAATCGAACTGATTCAAAGACATGTAGTTCCTGCAATCAAGGGATTCTTCCACTCAATATCTTTATCTGAGGCCAGCTCCTTACAAGATACCTTACGTTTACTGACTTTATGGTTTACGTTCGGTGGTATACCGGAGGCTACTCAAGCGATGCATGAAGGTTTCAGCCTGATTAAGATAGGAAACTGGCTAGAAGTTTTGCCTCAGTTAATTGCTCGTATTCATCAACCAGATAAAGTTGTAAGTAGATCGCTACTTTCTTTGCTATCTGACTTCGGTAAAGCGCATCCACAAGCACTGATATATCCTCTTACTGTGGCAATCAAATCAGAATCGGTTTCCAGACAGAAAGCTGCTCTCTCAATCATAGAAAAAATGAGGATCCACAGCCCCACCCTGGTCGACCAGGCAGAGTTGGTAAGCCATGAATTAATTCGTGTTGCCGTTTTGTGGCACGAACAATGGTACGAAGGGCTAGAAGATGCAAGTAGGCAGTTTTTTGGGGAACACAATACGGAAAAGATGTTTGCAACTTTAGAACCATTGCATGAGATGCTCAAGAGAGGTCCAGAGACTTTGCGAGAAATTTCATTCCAAAATTCTTTTGGAAGGGATCTAAACGATGCATATGAATGGGTCACAAACTACAAACGCAGGAAAGACGTAAGTAATCTCAATCAAGCTTGGGACATTTACTACAACGTCTTTAGAAGGATAAGCAGGCAATTACCTCAATTGCAAACACTCGAACTGCAGCATGTTTCACCTAAGCTCCTTGCAGCTCATGATTTGGAGTTAGCAGTACCGGCTACTTACGTGGCTGGAAAGCCGATCATTAGAATTTCGAGATTCGAGCCTGTTTTTTCCGTCATATCCTCTAAACAAAGGCCCCGTAAGTTTTCAATCAAAGGTAGCGATGGAAAAGACTATCAATATCTTCTGAAAGGGCATGAGGATATCAGACAAGATAGTTTGGTCATGCAACTGTTTGGATTGGTTAATACCCTGCTGCAAAATGATTCTGAATGTTTTCAGAGGCATCTTGACATTCAACAGTATCCCGCAATTCCTCTGTCTCCTAAATCAGGGTTATTGGGTTGGGTTCCAAATAGTGACACTTTCCACGTATTAATCAGAGAACATCGCGAGGCCAAGAAGATTCCGTTAAATATGGAGCATTGGGTGATGTTGCAAATGGCTCCTGATTACGACAGTTTGACTCTGTTACAAAAGGTTGAAGTTTTCACCTATGCACTGGATAATACCAGAGGTCAAGACCTTTACAAAGTGTTATGGCTCAAGAGTAGATCTTCCGAGGCCTGGCTTGAAAGACGAACCACCTACACAAGATCACTTGCCGTTATGTCGATGGTAGGTTATATCTTAGGTTTAGGGGATAGGCATCCAAGTAACCTGATGCTCGACAGGATAACAGGTAAGGTGATTCACATTGATTTCGGTGACTGTTTTGAAGCCGCGATACTGAGAGAGAAATATCCCGAAAAGGTTCCCTTCAGACTAACAAGAATGCTTACTTATGCTATGGAAGTGAGTGGCATAGAAGGCAGTTTCCGTATCACCTGTGAAAACGTTATGAGAGTCTTGCGAGAAAACAAAGAATCATTGATGGCCATATTAGAAGCCTTTGCCTTTGATCCATTGATCCATTGGGGATTTGACTTGCCTACGCAAACTATCATGGAACAAACTGATATTCAGTTACAATTGACCAACCCCAGCGAACTGCTAAGGAAAGGAGCTATTACTATTGAAGAAGCTGCCAAAATGGAAGTCGATCAGAAGAATGAGTTGAGGAGCGCAAGAGCAATGCTTGTGTTGAAAAGGATCACGAATAAACTCACCGGTAACGATTTTAGAAGGTATCATGAATTGGATGTACCTGAACAGGTCGATAAATTAATACAACAGGCCACCTCGATTGAAAATTTATGTCAGCACTACATTGGTTGGTGTCCTTTTTGGTAAACTCAAAGTTAGATCATATTATGTCAATATCAAAATTTATAAATTCATACGCGAAGAATATCTATTAAAATGCGTTTCTACGATACCTTTCCATCTCTTTATAGTCATATGTTCGTCTTGAAGATTCAAATCAGGATCAAACATTGATTTTGTAAGCACCTTTTGAATATGCAATTCACTTTGCGCGATCTTTAAATCTTCAAGAAGTATCTCGTTTTCTTGACCATACCTCGAAGCCAGAGCTTGTAGAGTGCCCAATAATTTTCCCACTTGTAAACCCAGTGAAGCTCCGGTTGGGAATCCGCTGTCAAATCCTTCTTGCAAGTTAGTATCCTTTGATTTGGTCACGCCGTCTAAATATCCTCTTTTATTGTGATTCTCTCGCAGCTTCTTTATATCGAATGAAGTTTCTGGCGACTCTTCAGCATTATCTGATTCCCACACATCGTCTAAAATATTTGTCATATGTGTAATATCTACCCTCAAATTTCTTGAAGTGATCTCATCGTGGGTTTCTGAATGTGCTTTTTCAATGCCTAGTTTATATAGTGAAAAAAACGTCTGGACTCATCAGATAATGTGAAGAACAGAACTAACAACCGGACGAAAGACACAAATATCCTATTCGAACATGTTTGAAGGGTTTGGTCCTAGTAAAAAGCGCAAGGTTACTGTGCCTGTCGAAAATGAGCAATCGAAACCTTGGGTTGAAAAGTACAGGCCTAGAAAGTTGGATGATGTGGCGGCTCAAGATCATGCGGTGAATGTTTTAAAGAAAACTTTGGGTTCTAGTAATTTGCCTCATATGTTATTTTATGGCCCTCCTGGAACCGGTAAAACTTCCACTATTCTTGCACTGACTAAGGAATTGTTTGGGCCAGAGCTAATGAAGTCAAGAATATTAGAATTAAACGCGTCAGATGAACGTGGTATTTCAATTGTGAGAGAAAAAGTCAAAAACTTTGCACGTTTGACAGTGTCTAAGCCTAAGAAAGATGACCTAGAGAAATATCCCTGTCCGCCTTATAAAATCATCATCCTGGATGAAGCTGATTCGATGACAGCAGATGCACAAAGTGCGCTTCGTAGAACGATGGAAAACTATTCAACTGTCACTAGGTTCTGCTTAATCTGTAACTATGTGACAAGAATTATCGATCCTCTTGCCTCAAGATGCTCTAAGTTCAGGTTCAAGGCTTTAGATGTGCACAATGCTTTAGATAGGTTAGCATATGTCGCAAACGAGGAATCCGTCCCTTGCGAGGACGGAGTGTTGAATAGAATATTAGAGATATCAGGAGGAGATATGCGAAGAGCAATAACTCTTCTTCAGTCGGCCTATAAACGTAATGGGTACGGTGACTCAAAGAAGGTCTCTTCCAAAGAAATAGAGGAGCTTGCCGGAATCGTTCCGAATTCCATAATAACGGACCTGGCAGACAAAGTGAGCGAAAGAAATATTGATGTGATATCGGAGCATGTTAACGACTTCATGAAAAGTGGCTGGTCGGCTGCCTCAGTGATCGATCAACTTCACGAATTCTATCTTACCAGTGATGATTATAGTACGAAGTTCAAAAATAAGGTATCGTGGATTTTGTTCGATACAGATTCCAAATTAAGTAATGGAACTAATGAGCACCTACAGATATTGAATCTTTTGATACAAATATCACAGGTGCTCTGATGGGCTACCATCAATCGTGATGATGTGAGCATTCCCACCGGAATAGTCATAATATTATCTACTCTTCATAGGTGCACCCATATATACTTAAATATAAGAATGACTACGTAATCGCCACATAAGAGTCAGCTAAATGTAAATGGTCAAATACCCCTTAAGCTATTCATCTCTGCCTACTTTCTTGTTGCTTTGGAATGCTTGGAATTTGATACGGACTGAAATTCAAATTTCCACTAGGTGGAGGCGGCATTGGAGGGTAGAACTGCTGTCCATTAGGCTGCATCATTCCGTTAGGAGGACCATACATGGAAGGATTAAAATTTGGTGGCATACTTTGCATAGGGGGAAAGCCGGGGGGAATCATGCCAGGAGCAAGTTGATGAGGAATAACTCCGGGGGGTGGCTGGTTTTGAAGCTGACGGGCGTTCGACTTTCCACTGGGATTAGAAGGTTTTGAATTATTATAATTTATCGAGTTATCTTTAACCAGATATGGGGGAACTTGAGTTCTTCCTTGGAATGATGGTGGGAAACCCGCTGGAGGAATTCCCATCGGGAACCCTGGTGGTATTGTCATCTGGCCTTGTTGAGGTTGTTGTGATTGTGGTGGTTGCGGCATATGGCGTATTCCTGGGGGCATTACCATGTCAGCCGGAGGCATAACTCCTTGGTCGGACGCTTTACCTCTGTTCAGTAACCCTTGAAAGAAATTGCTATTTGTTTGCGATTGCGGGGCAGGTAGCTTCTGTCCAGTTGGTGGCTGATTCGGCAATATTGTATGTTGGTCAGATAGCGCACCTTGCAAAGGCCGTGACTGAACGTATGTGTGGCCTATATTTGGATTTCCCCCTTTGTTAGATAGACCAGCCGGTTTTTCTCCCTTGACTTTCTGAGAATCAGAATTGAAAAATGACATTAATCTAGATCCACTATTATTAGGTTCCAGGGGCCTCTTCGTATCTCCAACAGAATCCTGTTCTGTGGCATTTATATTAGTGTTGGTTGATGGTAAAGAAACACTTGATGATGACTGAGTAAAAAAGGAGGAGAATCTGGAAGCACCCTTGAGGCTTTCACTTTGTTTGTCTAGCTTTTCGTCTTCATTAAATTTCTTTTCAAGGCCTTCGGCACGATCAAGGTTAGCAGTGTCAGCATCGTGATTTCTGTTATTCAAATTCAGAAAGTCAGAGATAGAACTTGATGTACTAGATAAGGATACTTTATTTTCTGGCGCCTCCACCTTAGTTTCGCTCAAGCCTCTCTTCTTGCGGTCCATCTCCTTCATCTTGGCCTTCCATGACTCAAAGTCTGCCATTGAATTACCCGTAGGCTCAAAGTCTTGTTCCAACGCTAAAAGATCATCACTATTGACCGCGATATCTTTTTCTTCCATATACCTATCGTTCTTACCGAATTTGCTCCCTCTCTTTGAATGTTGACTCCTGGAGTTTTTAGTTTTACTGTTTCTTCTTTCGAATAACCCTTCCTCTCCAACTGAAACTTTGTTCTTGGGATTTGGATTTGGACTTCTGTTACCGCTCTTATGAGCTGGATTCTTATGGGTACTGTGATCAGAGAATCTACGACCAAATCTCCAGAATTTTTTCTTTGGTAAAGAGTTTATAACATCCTGAATAGACTGAGACGGCGGCTGCTTGGAATATGAAAGAAGCTCGTTTATGCTGTATACGTATTTCTTGTTCTCCAAAACCAAAGGCTTATAATCCGCAGAATATAGAGGGGCATCAACAGCAAGGAGCCCTGAGGAATCTGATGTTCCCAAAACCTCGCTTGTCGTGCTGTGATCCTTCTTTCCGATATCTTGGAAGAATCTTGTGATATCATTCGCCGTCCCGATTGTAGTTGGTCCTACTATATCACTAGTTGCACTTTCGCTCAACGGGTCTACCATTTTTGCTGTGTGGCTTGATAATAAAGGCGCTTACTTTAAAAGCTATTACAATGATCGAATTAATTCTATTCGATAACAAGTAGCCTGCACTTTTTCGCCTATCTTTTATAGAAATTCGACGGGAGCATTGATTCAAGGCTTATAGGGTAGATCGTTGAAAAGTGTCTCCTTCAGTTGGAATTCGACGTAGAAGCGAATAGAAAAAATTTTATGGCAGTTAGATCCACGTGATTCAAAACGACAGTAATAAATGCACTATCTAAATATGCACGAATACATGCTAATAGTCCTTTCAACACTCGACATCCCAGTATTACTAATGTAAAACACTTTGGTAAGATAAAAATTTGAACAGGAAGAGTTGGCAAAAAGAGCGACAGCTTATTTTTTCAAGAATAGGCATAGTTGTCGCATGGCGAAAGGTAGCAGTGCGATGTAAGTATTGAATCAATCTGGATTTGAAGGGTGTAGTAAATTTTATATATATACGAGTATCCATATATATATAAGTACTTTTATTCAAAAAAAATCAATGCTTGAGACTTTTGTGACAGATATTTCTGTCTTTTAATTATAAGTTGTTTTTGGGGATTCTGCTATTTCAGGCATCATCATATTGATGCTGCTCGAATCATTACAGTTTAATTATGAGAAGTGATTTTTCATTGTGATGACAAAGTTCCTATCATTGCAACGTAGTATTTTTCGAAAGCCTTGGCATCAAGAGTTGTGAGCATTTGTATCAGCTCAAGCCCGAGTTCCGAAGGAAATTGAATCTGTGGGAAATAAACTTCCACCATATATTTCAAACAAGGATTTGTATTCACGTCCGAACCGCCGCTTTGGAAGTAGATTTCTCTGATCAACCTCGATAGATCGCATGCGACTATGCGGCAACTCCCATCTTTGATTTCAAATTTGTACTCAGGTTTGAACGGAATTTCAAAGACTAGTGGAATAATTTTCGTGATGAAGAATTCATTTAGACCTTCCAATTTGGAAATAGTTGTACCGTGTTTATCATTTTCGTCTGTACAGTTACCAGATCCGAAACATTTAACAAAGTTTGCGAGGACGCTCAAAGCTAATTTCACAGTAGACGTTTCTTGAACTTCCTCGGGTATGTACGTCAATAGATCCAAGAGAACAGTTGATAATATACCCCTATTTTTATCAGTAAGCAATAAGGATGTTACTGAATTGGTAACGAATGATTGCAAGACACCATAATATGCTTTCTTCAAGAGAATTTTGTCTCTAAAAGCATTCGAAACAACAACATTTTTTCCGTTGTTTTCTGGAGGCGACATTACACCGTTGGTCCAGCCCGAAGTCTCAATAGCACTTTCGCCGTCTATCTGATTCATTACTGCATGTATTTTGTTGATCACTGGCGTGAGTAAACTATCAAATAATTGGTAGCATTCATCATCGTTATGAAACATGTGAACCATTTGACCTAGGAATCCTAGGAAATCATTCATTTCTAATGGTGCCAGATCAGATTCAAGATACAATGCAATCAATTTGCTAGCGAATGGTACAACTTGATTGTTCAAAATGGGGATTAATCTGGCAAATGTGAACCGAGATGCATCTCTTACAGTTTCGTGTTTGCTGAAAAAAGAAAATATGACTAGCACAACTTCAGCAATGTTTGAGAACTTTTCAATCAACGTTCTATTGATGAGCTTACTGTTGATGAGAGTGTTATTTACTTGATTCTCAGGCACTAGTCCACCATGAACACCTCTTGCCAGTGTGCCAATCGCCATTAAGAGATGGTGTGATTGCAATACTATACCTGGAGTTTGTATCTGAGAAGACACGCACGTTTCCAAAGCTGTGAACAAGGGCGTCAAAACATCATCCAAAATATCAAAGTTAGAATCTGTATTAGCTCCAATTAAGAATCCGATACCTTCAAAAAGATAGAGCTGGCTATCAAAAGTCGTGTCTTCTTCAGTACCCTCCTGGTTTGGGACGATAGCTTTGATATCTAGCAAAGGAGATATTTTATCAATTATTTGACTCAAGATGGCCGTTGATAGTTTTGGCTTTGTCATTTTAACAAGTCTCGTGAATAAATACCACGTTCTAAGCCTCACTTTCTCTTTTTTGTTGAACATTCCAAATGGGCTACAAAAAATGTTTAAAAGGGCAACTTCATCCTTTTCATTTGACCCCAAAAAATTATAGTGTCTCACCACCAGTTCGAAAAATAGAATTTGAACATAGGAATTATCCATTTGGAATACAGAAGAATTTTGTAAGAGTACACTCATAAATTTAGTCATTAAGGTAGCAGCTGTCGAACTAGCAATTTCATTTTTGTTTAAGCCGAATAAATTGTTACGTATACTCTCGCTTAAATTATGCATTTGATAAATTGCCAATTCTAAATCTCTCCAATCCGTCCCAGTTAGCAATGTTTGTATGTGGCCGGATATACTATCAAGGTAAAGAGGTGGATTGATGACAGCAATGCTATCTTGAAAGACCTTTAACTTAGATCTGATTGTCTCGTTAAATTCATCAATTTCGTCTTCAGCATCTTCATCACTGGAATCATCTATTCTCAGTTTTTTAAAACACACTAACATGAGTGAAACTAGAAATTGTTTGTGATTTTGATCTAAGGGAATTCTTTTAGAGTTTACTGCAACGGCAGACCCGGGTTTACCCCCCAATGCAAATTGTTTCTTGAGAACAGAGAGGTACTGTGAAATGAAGGGAAAACATTGTTGCGTTACAGAATCATATTCGTGCTCCATAAATTTCAATACCAGTGGGGCTACTTGATTCAAAATCTGATCATCCGCAGCATTTGCTACTTGCTGCAGCTCATTTGTAGGTGCGGAATCGATACATTGTTCGAAAACCTTTGCAAGTTCAAGCCCAACAGATGAAGAAAGATGGCCCAAATTTTCATAGACCTCCAAATCATCGTGTTCAATAGAGGAAACTTTATCGGTCAGGTTCAACATTCTCAATAACGTTAATTTATCCATTGGTTTCATCTTTTTGGATATAATTTCACACAGACACTGCGCACATGAAATCTTCGTTTGGCTGAAATCTAGATATCCATAAATGACTGTAATATAAATTTCATTGACAATCAAATTGACGTCAATCCACGAAATATACGAGCCAATACAAGATAATGTCAACGCAGCCAGGTCACTTTGTTGCTGCGGCAGGACACTCTTCAAAGTGTTTAACCAAATTGTAACCAGAACTTGTACATCTTGCACCCTCATGGTATCTTTCAAGCTATTATTTTTTTGTTGGATTTCCCGTGAACTAACGAACGTTTGATCTGCAATCTCCGAGTTTATTGAGCCACAAATTCTGGCAAAATAATCCACCCCTAACGGTGAAAAATTTTGGAGTGGCCCTTCTTTCAATGCCTCAATGCTTAATAATGCAATAATATCTTGGAAAAATGAGCTCCACTGGTTGCCATTAATTTCTCCATACATTTTATAGAACAACCCCGTAGCCATTTCTGCAATTTTGTTTCTCACGTATTCAGGATCTCGAATATCATTTGTGATTTTGCCTCCAAGTAACTCCAAAAATGCTGTCTTGATAAAGATTAATTGCCGAGTTTCTCCATTCCCTTGCTTTACCAAATCGGTTAATACTTGCAAGGCAACAAATTTAGTCAAGTCATCAGAGTTAGCATCGCTCAGTAGCGAAACAAAAAATTGCGATGAATTCGGTTCTGACTTGACTTGGTTCAAATATTCCAAGGCCTGCCTTTTCGTTACAGCATCAGTTGCAGGACTATTTGCGATCGCCACCACTTCCTGGATTCTGCTTAGCATCAGAGATTATATGTGTTGGAGACCTATGCAGATAACACAGTTCTTGCAGCAAGCGCTTTTTCTCCACTTGGACTCCGACTTGTAATCCCACTTTCAAGCTTCCAATTGATTGATCTTTGTTAACCACTATCGAAAACCTCAAGAGAGAATCTATAAACGATAATAACAAACGCTTTAAAAAAAATCAATATTGATTTCGACACCCAATGAACTAGAACTTAGTAAAATACAATTACCACAGGGTATCTAATGGTATTTCCAAGTCTGTGTTTTTTGTGATCTTTTCAATTTTTACTGTGATGACTTCGCATTGACAACTTTTTCATATTTTTCTTAAATGGGCGAAATTTGATCTCACATGACCGCCTTCTTATGCGACATTCCATATTAATCTGACACCGCATTGCAGGAGCTTTTCTCCTTGACATTTAAGATATGTTAGTAGCTAAAAGTATCTGCGCATAGCAATGCTATCTAAACCTAACATCAGTGGCGCATATGTTGGTATTTGAAAGTGTCAGCGTGAGCCCTTCGCTGCGAACTCAATATTTTGAGCAATATGGCATGTTGAGCGGCATCTCGAATGCCTTTCTTACCTTGGTAAGGAGTTCCAAACCTCGGTCAAAACCTGGAAAAGGGTGGACTTTGCTGAAGCATGCAATCAAAGGGCTCCATTTTGGGAAAAATGCATGATTTGGGCGAATTATCTTGGTCCTTAAGAGGAGCCGCAAGAGATATGAAGAATATTTTTGAGATAAATGACGGTTTTAAGTATTTTGAGTCATAAAGAAACGTGAGTGTGCACGAAATTAAGGATTTCAACTGCCACAGAGGAATAGGTCTTTAGCGATTATGAATATCAGGATCTTTGCTTATCGCAGCATTGCTATGTCGACCAGATGTTCCAAGGAGAGACGCCCCGAAGTATCAAGCATACTGCGTGAGTCTGGTGGCAGAGTCACAAATTTAACAAGAAAATATAACTCGTGCATTGAAGTGTTGAAGCAGTTCGGTGGCTGCGATAAAAAAAGAATACAAATGGCCAATATAAAATACGAAACACTGTCAAACGTGTGGAGACAATTGTCCATGCAATATCTAGCGCCAAGCGAATGGAGGATGTTCCTTCGATACACGAATGGAACCCTTCCTGAGCCCGTCCTGACGGCGGAAGTTTCAAATACAATCATGGAATTGCTAAAACGTGCAGGTTCTTAAAATCATTTGCCCTTCTTCAGTACTTAAGCACAGAGGAGAATATATCAGCCTCTATGCAGGAATTTGGCTGCCGTGAATCACTTATTTTCAGTTTATAGGTATATTTAAGTTTTACGTATATTAGATATCTGTGTAGGAGGGTTCACTGTATGTGTCCTATACTCCCTCGCGTCAATTAGTTGTTGTATAAGTGGGTCTTTAACTTTGCGAACGCCCTGCCTCTTTGAGAGATCAGGTTCTTTTTCTCTTTTTCCATTTCAGCGTATGTCTTGCCACCGGATTCTAAAGGCTCAAAGATTGAATCCCATCCGAATGCAGTTGATCCTCTTGATTCAACGATAAGGCCCTTCGTGATTCCTTGAAATGTATGGTACTGTCCATTTTCATCTGCGTATACTATGGTAGTAACTGCCTCGGCAGCTTTGTTCTGATATGGATCTAGTAATTTAACGATTTTGGCAAGGCCCATGCTTTGAACAAACCACTTGATGTATGCTCCCGGTAAACCGTTGAACGAGTCGAAACGAAGGGCAGTGTCTTCTACAAACACGGGGTTTCCCGGGCCGACTAGCTCCACAGCTTGCTTGCATTTATGCATTGCAATTGCCTCTAAGTCAATTTCCTGGATTTCATCTAGATCTAAAGACTCGTTCACCAGCTCGAATGGGACGTTACCAGCAGTTGCGTTAGGGCCAGTAGACAGGATCATCTTCACCTCTCTTAATTTATTCTCATTGCCAGTAACGAAAATGATTTGTTTACGTGGCATTGTGATTGGCTCGTCTATTTTCGTAGTTTGCTCCGTTTATCTTACTGATATAGTGTTAGCATTCCGTCAAGATCCAGACTTTTAAGTCAATGAAAGTCAAAAACAAGAAAAAAACTAATAAATTTTCAAGTGTCAAACTAAATTAAAATGTCATCTATAAAATTATTAGCTTATTTAGGCTGGTGCGTATTCCAACTCATTGCTATTTTCGTATTCGTACATATCCAGGGCAACAATGGCAGACTCTCTGACAACTTGATCGTCGTCATTTAAATATTTCCGTAAAACTGGAAGGACCTCATCCGTAGCAATCGCACCTAAAGCCTCGGCAGCTTCATGTCTAACCATCGAAGCCTCGTGCTTACGCCCTAGAACTTCCACTAAGTGTGGAACAATAATAGAGTTACCCATTTGGCCAAATACGTAAGCAATTTCATGCTTGAACAACGCAGAGTCATCATTAAAACCAGTGGCAAGCGCTAATGCCGCCTCATCAGTACCAATGTCCCGTAATCTGAACATTGCTCTATATCTTTCAAACAGTGGTTTTTTGGTATCATTCAATAGGTTCTTGAGTTGCTCGACGTCATACTCTGTCTCTAAAGCTAGTGGTGGAGCTGGATCAATACTTGAGTATAGAGAAGGTTGCAAACTTTCTTTGGTCATTTTATCACTGTGCTGCCATTTAATCCTGTCTATAGCTAGTTCACAGGTAGCTCTGACATCAACGGATGGGTCTTCTTTGTAAGCTTTCTCCAAAACGTCCAAGGAATCCTTATCACCCAAGGCGCCTAAAGCTTCCGCGGCCTCGTGTCTAACCATACATTGTTGGTTCTGATCCAAAGTAACCGTTCTCAGCGGGATCGCGCTTTGCAAGTTCTTTGTTTGCCCCAAAACGTAAGCGACTTCGTGCTTCAAAAGCTCACTATCGTCACCGAATGCTTCAGATATGTACTCGATCGCCTTGCTAGCTGCCACAGGCTCTTTTTCGAATTCTTCTGCAGCACATTTCAAATTGAAAAGTGCTCTGAATCTATTAGCAAGCTGTGACTTGCCTGATTTATTGATCAATATGTCCCTAAGTTGCTCCAAGGAACAGTCATCGACAGACTCTTGGAAATGCCTCTCAAAATTTGTAGACATGACTAAATATATATTTTGTACTTTTTCCCTCGCTGTCAGGTAAGCTTGTTAATGGTGCAATAAGCAGAAGGCAACTTTGTACTTTATATCTGCTAAATCTGAAAATTTTTCATCAACTTATCTTCATCGATGCCCCATGCAGTGCTTATACGACCTGCATAAAAAAAAAATGATAAAAAAAAAGAACTAAAAAATAGATCAGGCATGCAGTATGAATTAAAAACAGCAGATCTGCTGCACGGCTAGTTGCTTGATTGCAGTAGCTCATATGATTGGTATCCTTAGTGCAATAAATAGCGGTATAAAGCAACATTAACAGTCATTGTGCTAAATAGTGACCCAATCTGCAGATGTGCAAACCTTCTGTATGATTACCTCATGGCATCAGCAGACGCTGGTTTCCATTGCCTCGCATAGATGGTGCGCTTTAGTAGCAACCTCCGAATGCTCTCAAGTCTCTTCGCCTAACGAAGACTCCTTGGAGAGATCGGTTGATCTATCAAAAAATTCCATAGCGGAAGCAGAGGTAGCATTGATACAATCTTTTAGGCAGCTGGCACTTCTCGTCAGTGATTTTGTCAAACTTGCATATTCAAGGATTTCTTGAATAAACACATTCGGCCAGGTCCGTATTTAAGCGAATTGGTACTTTGGAGGATTGACTCAATAAACCTCAAGAATATAGTAAGAACTTCTCGGGCATCCGAAAAAGCGAATGGAATGCCGGGAGATGCGAAAGCGAGTGAGAGTTGTTCATCATTTTGCCCTGTACCTTTGAGTTTTGTAGCGTACTCAAGATTTACATAAATTACTTCTCTATTTATGAAGAAAGGCAATATAAAATTTCTAGGCATACCTTGGGCCAATGCTTGGTATTCTACTTCCTGCCGCCGTTTGCAGCGTATCTTTTGGTTTCCGGCCAGAAAAAGACGCAGCCCTTCGGCGGCTAAACGCTCGCGCAACTACGGCGTGTTCTAACAATTAACAAGAAGAACAATAAACCGCTTTACGTGCCGCGCCAGCAACGCCGGCAGATCTTCGGCGGCTAAAACCAGAGTTTTGACACAATTGTTTCTTCAGTACAAGAAGGGCTTATTGAGAGAATTGTGCCTGCATCGCGAATGTTAGTGTCAAGAATGCTGGCTGGCGCTCCGTACAAAAAGTGGAGCCAACGTAAAAGCTCGTTGCATAGTTATGGTCTCTTGACCCCGCTTCAGCGTAATCGCCCCAACAACCCTATTCTAACTCGTGGTTTTCGATTACGAAACACCACCAATCCTCTCAACTCCAGCATTCCTATTAGGTGGCGACAGAAGCACAATTAAATTTGCCTATGCCACAGAAGATTCGAATACATCAGATTACCATTCGAAAAGAACCTTCGGTCAGATGTTCTACACTTGGTGATACATCCACAACGAGTACGTAGTTCTGTTGCGTGAAGAAATCGAATCCTGACAGAAGGCGTTCCGCAATAAGCTTCTAACTAGCGAAACGAACACTTTAATCGCCGATGAATGTTGGCTTGATGGTTCTGAGTACGACTGAGCAATGACGCAGTTAAACTTTTCTTCGGAAAATAAAAAAGTAACATGGTCAAGTACTAGAAGACTAAGAGGCCGTTTATGTTTATATTCAGGTCCAAAAATGCGCCGTCTCAGAGCGTGAACATGCCGAAGAAGCATGGAATGCGGAAAGAGAAGTTTATAATACTATGTTTTCTCCCCTAATTATATGGTAACATTGCACTTGCTTGCCAACAAGCCTTCCACGGACTTGAAACTCCAAAGGGCTGGTCCCAGAAAGAAATGTTGTGAAGGCCCGAACGCCCATTCTAACTGCTAAAGAGAGGCAGCACGCCAATTTCATATTTAACGGCTCCAGCATGCGAGTCTTCCTGATAGGTTACGATTATGAAGAGAGCGTGGTTGAGATAAGAAAACAGGCAATCGTCACAACAGATTGGATGTAGCGTGAAGACATTGGCTACTTTTCCTTCGAGTAAAACCCAGAGGACTCAAGAAGATCCAGTACCAACAGGGCTTGTTGGCCGTGCTAGGTGGAAAAATCACCAGCCTAGAGCTGGAAATGCAAAAAGACTGCCTGTATAACAACAAAAACAATGAACGTCGTTCTTAAATATTCGATAGCAAGTGCGCTCACGTGCATTCTGAGTCCTTACTCTACGAAAAGTTACTTAGACCGAGTATTTGTGTAGACGCGCCGGATGAACATGAGAAATGTTGAAGACTCTTACATATCGCAGCGGCCCAGAAGCATGTCTAAAACAACATTGGTGATCCCTCTGGTTTCTACGGCAAATGTCCCCCAGCTAACCGTAGACTTGGTGCTTCACTCCTTGTCAACTGAGTTTAAGTATATTGAATCGCTGGATTCCACATTTGTTCATCCGTTCGTAGGCCCATTAGATTATGTTTGCGATCAATTGGAGCCGGTTTTGTTTCAGTCATCTCCAGGAAAGAAATATTCCACTGCTTTAGAAATGTTCTATAATGAGTCGAAGTCTCTCTATGTCTTACAACAACGGACGCCCGTTATTCAAGGGTATATGAACAATTTCATCAAAGGAGTTATAGTACCACTAGTGGAAAAGTACAAAATAACTGAAGTGGTGATCATAGATTCTTTTGGGGTACTAGATGAAGATGTGATGTCGATGACATCGCTATCCTCAAGAATAAATAACAAATTTTTCTCGGATGGTATTTGCGATCTAAGATCTGTGGGGGGTATGATCGAAAGATTTGGTAGAAATTTGCAGCTAAATGAAAGACCGAGAGGCGAAGTATCGACTTCATTGTTTTCATTCACGCCAGAGAGTGCTCAACAAGAGATTTCCACTACCCAGCAGATATTCAAGTTCGCATACCATTTACTGAATGCAAGCACAACCAGTTTGGAATATATTAAGTATTGCAGTGCTTTCGTGCACGAAGGAGACAATTCGGAGGATGCACATCTATTATGCGAACATCTGCCAAAAGTTGTAGACTCGCTGGATAAGATTACAAAACTTACGCCCCCCATATCTTGGAAGGGTGTCTACGGTTCAAAACCTATCCCGGATACTTTTGATGAGGGTATATATATATAAATGGAAAAAAAGGGTCCCAAATGCTAATAAGAATGAAAGTGCGACCAATTATTTTTTTATATACTTTGCAATATTTTCTGCGGTTTGACTACTGGCGTCTTTTGCCACCCTTTCGAATGCATCTTGATACCGTTGTTGTAAATCTGGATTTCTCTCTGAGTTTATCTCACCTTGAGTCCTTTCCTCTCCAGCTAATGTATACTCTCTTTCTGGTCCCTCGTCCTCATCCCTTTCGACCAGTCCGTCGTTTTCACTCTCTTCTAAATCACTTAAAACATCAACACCATCGTCGGCACTCTTATTGGTAGATTTTTCCGTAATACCTAAATCCTTCATTAAACCATCTAGTGATTGCTCCTTTCTCTTCTTTTCTTTAACTTCCTTTGCCTTAAGAATTCTGTCTCTTTCGGCCTTGTAATACTCTTCATATTCGTCAACTTTATCGTCGACAGCCTTCAAAAAGTCATCGAACCCATCGCCAGTGAAACTGGAAACCTGGACCATATCTAATTGAGAGTAGAACTCTTCAAGCATTAACGACATCGAGTTAACAAGTGATCCCATATATCCTGATCCCATGCCGGAAGTACCATTCAAGTCCTGATCTTCTTTGAGAGCGGATTGGAATGATTCAAAATCTGTCATCCATTCGTGGGCAAAATCAGCTTTACAGACGTCTGTCTTGTTGAACACTACAATCATTGGTAGTTTTGTCTTATAGAGGATCGAGCAAGCATAAAGCATGTTACTCATAAATGTGGTTGGTGAAGAATTTCTAGGCGTGTCGACAATATAGGCGATGACCGTAGGGAAGGTTGATGCGAATGACTCCGTAATGATTGAACCCGACGCACTCCAAACAAAACATTCGATTTGACCTGGCGTATCCACTATACAATGTTGGTGCACGTCGTTTTTTTTCTCCACCAACTGGATAACTTGATCGATCTTAGTACTGAACAAGTTTAAACTGGTAACAATTGCACCGTTGGGTCCCAGTTGATAATTTTCCATCACCTTCTTGTATTTGATAGAGTCCCTAATATCTATATTGGCCCCGTAAGGAATTCTAAGAACTGCGGGGTCGAGGTTGATAACGTATGGTGGGGTCTTCTGGCTCCGCAAATGTGAGTTCAATCTTTGCATGAAAGTGGTTTTACCGGAACCGGCCATTCCTATGCAAATAACAGTGCTCAAAGGCATTTTGTTCCTAGTGTATTTTATTTAGCTTATCAAACGCAACAAAGTTAACAAGCTGAGGCTTTATGCAATGGGCTTGTTTTCAGGTCCCATGAATTTGGATTCTTAATCATAGATCCATTTTTCACTTCTTACTATTTCATTCTGAGATGAGCTTTCGTTTTCGGTGATGTATATACGCGGAAGATACATAGTGAGCAAATCAGCTACAGGATAGCCAGACTTAATCACCCGCTAGTTCTATGTTGTTGTTTAAGACATCTAAAGATCATATAGAGTACTTCTTAATAACTCTCTCTTCGATATCGTCGAAGCATGACTCGTGTTGAGCAATTGTCAGGTCATTGGCGAGACCTTGCATCAGTGCATCTGGTTTGGGACCGCCTGGCATACCACCGACTGGATCCTGCTGTCCCATTCCCATATCTTCGCTATCGGAGAGGACGAGATTGTAGACAGGGTTTAATCCCAGGACGGAAATGAAGTACCACGAAATACTACTTACCCAGCGAACGTCTAGGTCTGGCGTCATGATACCACTTTGTAGCATTTCCTTAAACCTAGGGGTTAGCGGGAATGGCAATTTCATGAGAACAAAGCCCGCAAAGAAGTGGTTGACCCACCACATAATAATGGTTTGCGGTATGAAACTAGCGAGATTACCTTTAGCCATTCTGGAGATTGAATCGGATGTGTTGGGATCCGTAAATGGGTTTTGCATCTCCCCCTCCTTTTTGTTTTCCTTAGCGAGATATTTGGCATCTGCCAATACTTGCGTCAAATAATCCTGTTTGAGCTGGAAGGATTCGGTTGATAAGTTTGAGCCGTTGCCTAACAACGCCTGCGCTTTGTTGATGTATTGTGTCTCTGTGTACTTGACTCTAGGCATACCTCTCACTTTCACACCGATAAGACTCATGATGCTTTGACGTATGACTCCTGCTAAAACCATGACAAGCGATATGGGTATCAACACCCAATATTTTAACTTTGGATCCAACGTCAGTTCAGGAATAACATGACCGGAGTCGGAACTAATCACTGATATGATTTTCTTGAGCATTGTCGAGCCAGTGCAACCTGTTTCTAAGTTATTCTCCTTCTTCGCTGCTCTTCAGTGCTCTACTGTGGTTCTTCCCTCTCTTCTGAACTCTACTTTTACAAGTAAGGCGAGGGAATCGTACATGTCGACGGTTCAGCTTTTTCGATACCTTTTCCCTTCATGGAGACGCGCCTGGCAGGAAGCTAGCAAGCACTCTCCGCCTCCTCTCAAAATTATTGTTTAGCTACGATTTAAATACATTTCAAATACATGTCATAGGAACAAAGACAAGTTTCAGTAAAATGACCCCACTGCATGTGAGAAGTCGACCAGACTTAAATTACTGTAGCTAATTCTTGTGTTAGTAGAGATTATTATTGTTCGAGAGAATGGCTTCAAAACACCGATCATGGTAGGATACGTGATGCTGTTTCACGTGTAAAGGCCGGCATTGAGTGTAGCTCGCTGCCAGGACATCAAAACATGACATTCTCATTTTGGATTTGATCGTCTGGAGTCCCATATATTTCGCCCTAATACGAGATAGAAGAAGCGGTGAAGGATCCATCGCCACCAGATAGAAACAGAGAGTACTGTCGAAAATGATGATGATATAATAGAATTGAAATGTTGTGAAATCTATCTTCCCAGATGACCAGTGAACGATCAGAGGGAGAGCAGGATCGAGCTCTTACACATTATCAATCGATAAGAAAGAGTGAAAATATGCCGTTCGAAAACGAGCCGATTACAAATCAGCAATCTTGCCACGAAGAAATCTATGTTCCCATAGTATTATCAGAGTGCCATTATACCTTCCATTGGATCGAATAAATGAGCATGATCACAGATTGAAGCGTTACCAAAGGAGTAAAAAATCTTTACTGACAAGAGTGTATTATGTTTCAATATGCGCATCTCGCCAGGTATAAAGATTGGCAATATTGCCAGACATGGATACCTCTCGATTTAGGCTTGGTCTCACTTTTTAGGAAGAGCGACGTGTTGAAAGAGATGTTCCTTAGTGGAATTGTCGAAACTATTCGTACCGGACATTGCTTAGTTTAATTGGTGATTATTCAATTATAGAGATATAAAATTCCTCGCTCTTTCTATAAAATGAAGCCAAGTGTCAATAGAAAGCATCTCTGGCAGTGTCGCCAGTATTTATACCTGATGAAATGCGCATGTTGAAACATAACACACCCATTTATTTGATCCGATACAATGGGTGGTACCACTTTAACTGACGTTGGGCGACCACAGACTGCTTCGTGGTAAGATTCCTGATTTGTAATCGTCTCGCAATTAGGTTTCAACCGATATATTTTCACTCTTTCCTATCGATTGATCCTATGTTAGGGCTCAATCCTACCTTGTTCATCTGGTCGTCCTTCCTGTCATTTAGAAAGATACTATTCTACAGTATTTCAGTTCTATAATATCATCTTCACCTTCGATACGACGATCTATATAGCTCTGTAATAGAGCAAGCACCAATTAAGCTGAGCGAGGTCCAGTATAAGCAGATTTGACAATTCCACTAAGGGACATCCCTTTCAACATGCACTACCGGAAAGAAGGGCTTTTGATGTCTACAGAAAAAGCAGCGAGAGTTTAGAGGATGGTACAATCTTGTTCAACAACAAGCTCAAGTTTGCCTCTTTGGCCAAGTGGTAAGGCATCGCACTCGTAATGCGGGGATCGTGGGTTCAATTCCCACAGGAGGCATATCTTTTTGTTTCACTTGCGACACAATTGAGCGATAAACTCATCTACCAGAGTCCTGGTTGGTAACTTTGATTGAACGGTATACATTTCTTACTACATACAGTACATAAACCGCCTATTTTTGCTTCGAATCCTTTTCAGCATAAATTTTTGTGGTGAACGGATCTTCAAAGAAAATGGCAATGCTATACATCATATTGACAAAACAACTGATCAAAATGCCGGTAAACTTACCCTCCAACAATGAGTAGCCCAAAAATGACAAGGTGGATCCCAGATACATAGGGTTACTGGAGACGGAAAATGGGAATGATGTGACCCTTTCGCTCATGAGGATGCCGAAATAATCCCCTAGATAGGTACCGGTGATACCCAACTGGTAAAATGCAGAGCAAACCAGCAGCTGGCCCGCTCCAATCAAAACGTAACCGCCGATCTTTAAGAACTCTTGGTCTAGGGCCGGAGTCACCGGCTGTGCGTCCAACGCCTTATGGAATACCATGTCACGGAGTATACCGAGACTGAAAATGATCACAGCTAGGAGATAACAGCCTTTCTTGGCGCCCCCCGCGAGTTTTGTCATAAACTTGGTGTAATATTCCAAACGAGCCACTACATTCCAGAATATCGGGTTGAAGGCGATCAAGAACAACGTATGTTGCAGATTTTTGTCATTGATATCCACGGTGCTTAGCGCACCTTGGAACCAGTCTTCTAAACCTTGAAAATGTTTGTACAGATCACTCATGCTTTCGTATTAACCTCTATGTGCGTCGAGAGTGGTAACTAGATGTTGTCACGCTCAAAATCCACGGTGCGTCTGTTTTATAGCTTCCCCTACCTGAGTTGCTTCAAGTTTATTTTTCAGCATGTGATAAAGGTCGATTTTTCTCATTTTTTTCATGTGAAAATTCTGGCACCGACGGACGTGCTTTGGGAGGGCAATCCCGTATGAGCCTGTCTTCAAGGCATCATATACTCTTGATCTGCCAGGAGCTTGAGCTACATCCGTGTGGGCGCAAAGGACGGGGATCTATCGAGCACTTAGCAAGGGACTTGGGCATGGCATTTTTCGCTGCATTGGAGTCTTTATTTGAAGTGCATACACATCTTTGGCGGCCTTGTGTTTTGGCCCGGCCAAGACGGCGCTTGCGAGAGTGATATCCAGGAGATCAGCGGTTCAGGTCGTCAAGACTTCGTGGCATCAGGCCGCACTAGCCCACGGCGCAGAACATATATTTGCGAAAGCTGCTCCTCCTATATAAACGCAGCGCGCAATTGAGGAATGCGCAGCCGCCGAGATACTGCAGCTGCTCTGTGTCCCTGACATGAGCTACGGCAAGCGTGCCAGGAGGAACAGGCTAGCTGGATTGAAAGCGCTCCTGATTCCTTGGAGACACATTACGGCAGTTAGCTGCTGTCAGGTTTGAATCGCGAATATCGAAGGCGGGAGTTTGACTGTCACGCGACTACCGGCTCAAACGCACCCAGGTACATGCGGTAGGATACTGTGCGTGGCCGCCTGAAGTAACTCGAGCACAACTGGATTCATATATCGCTGGCACTTGGCCGCTCGGAGAACCTCTTTTTTTTTTTTTTTTTTTTTTTTTGGCACTTAATTTTGGTGATGAGGTCCGCTATTCAATATCACATTGTAATTGCCATATCGAGTAAATCAGACGGGGTCCACGATAGAGTGAAACAGAAACCACACAGACATCTTTTGTCGGCAATAGTCGTGGGGTACTTTGCGATGAGTATATAAGAATTGTGGCAGAGTGGCAAGGTGCCAGAATCCCGATGAGATGACTCTTGCAGACAGAGTTTGGAAAGGAAATCGAAGAATGGTGATCGCTGGGACACATGTGTACATGTATCTGAGCGCTGGCAAGCATGCGATCCTAGTCTGTGCTACTGCTATCTCTACAGTTGGCGCAGGGCTGATTTTACCTGTCACAACAATACTTACCGGCAGAGTATTCGATCTGTTGGCAACCGCCACGCAGTACGAAGACAAAAGCAGGCGGCTCCATGAGCTAACGCTGAGAAGCATGTCTATAATGGCGCTCGGAGGGGTTTCTTTGCTTTTTTCCTGGATTTCAATATCCTCTTGGATGTTTGTGGGAGAGACTCAAGGTTTCACAATCAGAAAGCGCATTATGAAAACGTTAATGACCAAGTCACCCCAGTGGATTGACGAAAATGGCGACATCTCAGGGGAATTCACTCAATTAAATCGCAGTGTTGAGGAACTGCGGGCCGCGTCCGCCGAAACTTCTGCTATAATTTCTAGAAGCATCGTCACCATGTTGGGCTTGATCGGGACCTCTTTTTATTACTCCTGGTCATTGACTCTGGTCACAATGTGCAGTGCGCCAATAATCATGGCTATCGCCGTATTTTTCTCAGTTCTGGTCGAGAAAAATGTCGTGTTGGAAAACGAGCATACAAGCAAAGCTTCTCGAGTTCTAAATTGGTCTATGAGCGCCGCACAACTCGTGAAGTTATCTTGCACGCAGTTGAAAGAAGTCTCAAAATTCAGGGGGCATGTTAGAGAAAGCAAGAAGAGCTTTATGAAAATCTGCTGTTACAGCGCTGCCAACACTGCTATCTTGAAGTTTTTGGCATTAACCATGTTTGTACAGGCATTTTGGTTTGGATCGACAATGATTCGCAAAGGTAGTTTGAGCGTTCGAGACGTAGTCACCTGCTTCCATTCTTGTGTTCTTCTGGGTGCCACCATCAATGGAATATTACACCAATTGATCACATTACAAAAGGGTCGCGTTGCTGTTAAGCAAATTTGCCAATTTTTAGAACCCTCCGACCATCGAATTACAAGCGCATGTGTTGTCGCTTCGGACCAAGATGCCCTTGAGGGTGACATAGAGTTCAAGAACGTTTCATTTGCATATCCGTGTAGAGCAGATGAAGCAGTACTTGAAAATGTATCCCTCACATTTGCTGGCGGAGAGACCACCTTCGTGATAGGTAAATCCGGGTCTGGGAAATCCACCTTATCAACTATGTTGTTAAAATTTTACGAAGGTTACAATGGCAACATCACCTTAAATGGAAAAGATATCCGATATCTGGATCAAAATTGGTTGATCCGGAATATTACAATGGTGGAACAGACATGTACTCTTTTCAACGACACCATGAGGAGGAACATTCTATTTGGATCGAGAAGTAGTGATATAGAAAGGAACAATAATAACCTAAAGGCTGCGTGCAGAATATCGCTCCTCGAGCAGTTCATCCTAGACATGCCTGAAGGATTAGACACTTTGATTGGGAGTGGTGGCATTTCACTTAGTGGCGGCCAGCAGCAGAGATTGGCTCTTGCTCGTGCATACATGAGAGATCCACCTATCCTTATTCTCGACGAAGCAATGTCGGCATTAGATAGTGTGCACAGAACCCTTCTCAGCAAAGCAATAAGAAAGTGGAGAGATGGGAAGACCACGATAATTTTAACTCATGATTTAAGTCAGATTGGTTCGGAGGATTTTTTAGTCCTACTTGAGGATGGGCAATGTATCGAAAAAGGAACCCAGAAAGCACTTTTCAATGACGTAACAAGTAAATTTTATCAATGGACGCATATTAATGATTGCATAGATGATCAGGATAATGCTTCTCAGCTCACCACAGTAGAAACTAATTGCAAAGAAGGATTTCTGGAAAGCTTCGTTGATTTGGATGTGGAAACTCCAAAGTTGGACCGCCAAGGTGAATTTTTCCCTGATACTGAAGATTTAGCATTTGCTAACTCATGTAGTAGCGGAAAATTCAGATTGAAAGCTGACAGGGTCATTATCAGAGAAAAGAAAATGACACAAAACATGAGTGTGGCCCCACAGAGAAGAAGTAAAATCAAACTGATGTCTATTTTTTCTGTAATAGGGAAGATGTTTAAGACCAACCAAAGCAAACCTTTACTTGTCGCCGGACTTATGTTTTCAGTACTAGCTGGTGCTGCCAACCCTATCTTCTCTTACACCTTTAGCTTTCTTTTGAATGGAATTATTCCTCAAGACGACGGTGTAGGCTCGCAATCCTACCTGCTCAAGTGGTCGTTCATAACCGTCGGAGTCGCCGGCTCAGATGCTGCATTTGGGTTTTTAAAGGATTTTCTGCTGGGATACTGTGGTGAGAATTGGATCATGAACTTGCGAAATGAGGCTATGAGCAAGATCATCTACAAAGAATTTGATTGGTTTTTACAAGCGAATAATAAAGAATCAGAAATATGTTCGTTAGTGTTGAATGATTTAAGAGATTTGAGGTCATTAGTAACAGAGTTTCTTGGAGCTATGTCCACTTTTATAGTAGTCTCGTCTTTAGGTTTGACTTGGGCAATAATAAGTGGCTGGAAACTTAGTTTGGTGTGTATTTCGATGTTTCCCTTGATAGTAGCCTTTTCAGCACTTTACGGTGCCTTGCTCCAAAAATACGAAACTGAATATAAAACGGCTGTTGCAGAGTTAGAGAACCTGCTTTATGAGATTATGACTGGAATCAAGACGATAAGATGCCTACAAATTGAGCGCCATTTCTGTGAAAAGTATGACAAACTTGAAAAGAATATGAAAATCATTTCTAGACGCCGTGAGATTGCGACTGGA
This sequence comes from Zygotorulaspora chibaensis, assembly GCA_030565665.1. Classification (NCBI taxonomy): domain Eukaryota; kingdom Fungi; phylum Ascomycota; class Saccharomycetes; order Saccharomycetales; family Saccharomycetaceae; genus Zygotorulaspora; species Zygotorulaspora chibaensis. Next base: position 97,979 of record JAJMCM010000016.1, on the reverse strand, counting down.
TTTGGTATTGCGGGCGTCGAAAGCCTGTCCACATGTATTCAAGCCATACTGTTCTATTACGCTTTAAAATTAGTAATGGATGGGGAATACACCAGCCAGCGGATGTTTGAGACGTTCACGCTGTTACTGTTTACAATCATGACTTGCAGTAACCTGATAAATTGTGTTCCTGACATAAGCCGCGGTCAAAGGGCCGCAACTTGCTTGCATCGGATACTCGAGGAGGAGGGGCATGAGGAACAGACCATCCAGTATCACTCTAGATGCACTCCTATAAATGCCCAGAAAAAGACATTTTCTGCACTTATATCAATAAAAAACCTAACATTCTCGTACCCTTCCGCACCAACAGTAAATATATATAAGGGATTGGACCTAGAATTGTTTAGTGGTAGGACGGTAGCGGTAGTGGGAGAATCAGGTTCTGGAAAGTCGACCCTCGTTTACCTCCTTACAAAGTTATACAAAGCAGAGCCTGGATCCATTTTTATTGACGGTACTGATATCAACGACTGGAGGTTGCATGATTTGAGAAGGGAGATAGCTGTAGTTGAACAAAAGCCATCTCTTTTTTGTGGAACAATTAGAGAGAATTTAACTTATGGAATTGTCGCAGACATCTTGGAAATTGAAATATACGATATGCTCAAGTATGTTGGTATATTTGATTTCATAACTACTCTATCAAATGGTCTTGATACGTTTGCCAGCTCCAATTTATTATCTGGAGGCCAAGCTCAAAGGCTCTGCATTGCAAGAGCACTGTTGAGAAAACCGAAAATTCTAATTCTTGACGAATGTACATCAGCATTGGATCCCTCTAGTTCTCACACCATTAATGAACTTGTCAGAAAAGGGCCACCTACTCTTTTGACAGTATCTATAACTCACTGTCAAGAAATGATGAAATCTTGTGAGGAGGTCGTAGTATTGAGGAATGGACGAGTGGTAGAACAAGGATCATTTGGCAAACTAATGAAGGAGAAGAGTGAACTCTATAATCAATGCGCCAGTTGTAATTAATAACAATACTTTATTTACTCAATTAATTGTTTTTTACTTAAAAAAGGTCTATTTAGACTATTTCTGAGTCTCTAAAAATACATGTTGCCCTTCTTCCAATCATTAATCCAAATACTTAATTGAACAGAGCCTTTTATAAGTGGATGGTAATGTATGGAACTTCTACATCTTCACCTTCTTTATCATCGGCGCAAATTTCCAAAATCATAGTACGCACATGAGGGGGCACCTCTGTTTTCGTAATGAATTTTACCAACTGTGTAACCGAAAAGTTTAATCTATCTTTCAATTTCTTCGGAGGAAAGAAAGAAGCATACAGTAAAGATACGCCATAAGACAGCATCGTTATTTCTAAACCTTCCTTCTCCTCGAAATGCTTGATTAAATCACACAGTTTGATATCCCCCTGAATATCGAATCTGTCCCAAATTTTATCATATTTTTTACTATTGTAAGTTCCTTTAGGAGATGCAATAGGCTCGGAAAATCCAAAAAATGGAAGAGCAAGATTCACAAAACCGTTTTTGTATTGCTCAATATCTGTCTTGCCATCAGCAACTTTGTACAATTCTAAATTCACAAGCCCTGTTACTAAAGAAGTTGTGGTGGCAATTGCAGGAATTATACGACCAGCTATGAACTTTGTCTTCTGTCTATCAACTGTCTCGATAAAATAATTCTGGGCCCTGCAATTTGAACATGCGGTGATAAATTCAATATGATGATTCGAATCATCATCTTTTTCAAATTCAACTGGATCCAGCTTAAAGCCTACTAAAGAAGATGGATCAGGGAGTTGAGCTGCCAATGAAGATAAAGAGTCGCCAAAATCTTGCTTATCAGCATTTGGATCTGGATCATCATCGTTAACTTGAATCTTAATGTCCGCTCTGGGAGCAAATTCAGAAATTTTCATGTTAGAGATAACACTTGCATAGTGATCCATATCCGGAGCATTCAAGTCACCTTTAAGACCATAGTTAAAGGCTCTCAGGTTTGCACCCGCTACAACAAAATCAAAGTGATCTGGATTTGATAGGTCGAATTTCAATGGGGTTGGTGCACGCTTTGGACCTGACCAGAAAGGCTCACCATTAGATGTTTTGGCATCCTTAGGGAAGTTATAGAGCAATTGCTTAATATCGTGATTGAATTTCTTTTCAAATTCCAATCTTGCCCACTTGATACAATCATCAAAACTCAACGGTCTTTTACTCAAAGAATCGTTGATGGATTCTAGAATGGATTTAACATCACCACTTTGCTTCAACGTTTGCTCCACAAAATTTGGCTGCGTCAAATACATGTTGACATTTTCAGGAGCATCGGTAAAATAGCCTTGGAAAAGAGATTTTGCCCAGGCAATGGTATGATCGATCTTATTTGGAAATGAACGTAAAGTACACAATGGGATTGATTTTTCTGGTGGGTCCCTGGAAGAAGAATAAGATTCTGTTAATCTAGGAATGACAACTTGCGTATTACCTTTCGTGCCTAGGGTACCAGACTCTAACAAAGGTTTTCTGTAGAAAACACAGCGACGATCAACGTAGGTACGTGCATCCACATTATCTAATGCGTTCGTAACAAAATCAAGACCCTCCCAAAAGGCATCATCAAATAAGCTTTCCGTCTCAGAGCCGACTTTGTCTATTCTAGCGTCAATTTTCCCGATAAGATCTGGATTCATTGAACAAACGACCTCAGCAGCCACTTCAGATTTATTTCTACCGACATCTTTTGGTCTAAATAAAAACTGACGGTTCAAATTAGATTTCTCGATGGAGTCATTATCGGTAACTATTATGGCACCATCAGATCCGGAACCGAGCCCCATGAGAGCCCAGTTTTTTAGCATTTCGCAACCAATAGCACCCGAACCGACTAGGAAAACTTTCAAATTCGCAATTTTTCTTTGGTAGTCCAGACCAAAAACACATATTTGGTTGTCGTAACGAGAATTAATTGGCCTAGTTGACTCCACTGTTCTTACATGATTCTTTTGGTCAGGCAAAGATTCTAATGAATCGAAGTACATATATTGCTTTAATGGCTGAAATTTTCCTGAACAAGCTTTTAGAACCTCTTGCGCAACTAAACCACCGAAGAAAGCAACAATACCTGGAACATCTCCTCTCGCTTGGAATGCCAACTCTTTGATCAAGTCCGCATCTATCGAAGCGTCTGGACTTCCAAGGACTGAGGGAAATTTAGAGGCTAATTGTTGCGTCAATTTAACGAGCTCAGTGGCATCTTCCTCGTTCAATGGCCTTGGAAATAAACCGCGGTGACTAGAAGCAAATTCATCCAAAGCCTGAAAACCTAGATGCAATTGACCTGCTCTTTCCATTTTGGCAAAATCCGAGAAAACCATTTCTGGTTCCGCTAATGAGTCTTGTAGAGATTTGAAGGATACTTGTGTTGGTATTTTGACCTCTGTGAAGATACCACCCTTCTTATACTTTCCATACTGCCCTACAGGCTCGATCTTGAATGCAAATGGACCCAAGACTTGTACTTTGAACGAAGTTCCATCGTTTAATTTTTCCAAACCCTGAATTTCGGAAAACTTCACATAGTCTCCATCTTCCAAGCCGTGTCTATTTTCATCAAGCATGGTGACAGTTCCATCAGGCTCAATATCCGAGACGATCCCCGTTCTTGGCTCTTCACCTGTTGAATCTAGAACGTTGAAATTTTCACCTAGATCAACAAAGATGCTACCAAATAAACCTCTTGTTTCTGAGGAAATGAACTTGATACCGGCCGCATGACAAAAGCTGTTCAATTGAATTCTGTCCTGCAGGGAAACAGTCGTGGTTGCCACCACAACCTGATACCTCTTTAGTACTGTCTCATTTTGCAATGATTCGAGAACCTTGACCGGAACATAGGCGTTCAATTCTGCCAATTTATCTCTGGAAACTTGGTCTCTTGGCTTGCCTAAGTCAGACTCCGTCAAGAAGAACTGAGTTGACAAATCTTGAAGAATAGCTGGCTGAGGGTCGTATAGGTCTAAGGATTTCACACCAGCGAGAACAACGTTTTTCGCAATCTCTATACCAAGGCCCTGAAGACCGATAATCAAAACGTTTGCATGCTGCATTTTTAACATGGCCTCTTTGCCTAGCACGTAAAGCTGACGAGAATATAAACTCTCATCGATATCACCAGTAGTTGGGGCGCTCATGGTAACGTGGAATTAGAGTGATAAAGTTCTTCAATTACGCCTTTTGGAGCTTGAATTGGCTTTCGAAAGAAACATCAATTGGCGCTTCGGCTGTCGTTTTAAACCCCCTTTGCTCGAGATGCCATTTGGGATTTGCCACCAGAATGACAAAGCGAGAGAGGGTAACGCCACAGCTGGGCCCTCACGGATTGAAAGGATGAATAGAAGTTGCCTGACGGGTTCAACATCTTTCAGGGTCTTCTGTAAGAATAGTGGTTGATTCGCGATATTAGCAATGGTCAAGCACGTTCGCCTTTATGGCGGAGCACTTGAGACCGTTTTGCCAGAAGGGTTTCTGGACGCTTCATTATTGCGTGAAGTACCGGATACACAGGAAATCTACGTCAACAGCCGTCAAGCGGGTGAGGAATTCAACGATGGATTGGGTACGAATGAGAGCGTGATTATTGATCTTCTTGAGAGAATAGATGAGAACGATGACTCGAAGGCCTTGGAAGCACATCTTGAAGATATCACAAGTTTAAATGGCACCAGCGACTTATCGTTTGTAAAGCAGGAGAAGCTCACGAACTCAGGCCAGTCGTGTATTGCCATGGAATCAGTCGAGAAGTGGGGAAAGCAAGAGCTGAGAAACACTGTCGCGATCTGCGTTGGGCTGATAAGGTTGAAAGAGTTCCAAACGGATGTCGTGATATCGATAAACGTTCCGCTTGAGCCGGCCATGGGGACAGAATTCGAGACGCTCCTGAAAAAAGAGCTCCCCAAACGTGTTATGGCAGCATACGCCTTGCTGAAGATGATGATAGTGGAGTTTACTGTCGTAGATAGCTCGTTGTTTGTATAGTAAGCGTGTAGTTTTAGCAGGCGTCGTTTTTGATGACCACGGACGCCAAATAAATTCATCATAGACTTAAACTGACAGCTGGAGAATGTTACAGATCATAGTGCTAAAGGTGGCAAGCAAGAGTCGTGGTCAAGGTGCTAATTGCAAATGGCTAAAGGAAAGAAGGGGATAAATTTGAAGCTGGGACTGTTGATCTGCGTTCCAGCTCTCGCCGTTTTGGTATTACTGATCAGATTTCTCAATAACTCCAAAGCTGCCGATTTGCAAAATCTTTTGCAAAATCTGAACAAAGAAATAAGCCAAAGTATCAACACTGCAGCTTCAAATCAGAAAAGTGAAGCCGACCTGCTGCTACACTTTGAGTCACTAGCAAACGATATCAAGAGGAAGCAAGATGAACAATCGCTGCAATTCGAAAAACAACGCCGTGTTCTGGAGAAAAAGATTCAGGAGTTGAAACAGGCTCCTACACATGCATCATTACGTGAAAAACTGGCTTACGCGTTTGAATATGATAATAATAAGAGGTTCCCCGCCTACATTTGGCAGACGAAGTCATCGGTTGAATCTGAATCATCAAAGACACGCGAACAAGAGAAACAATGGAGGGAAAAAAATCCTGGGTTCGTGCATGAAGTTACGAACGATGATATGGCCAATGCGTTGGTACATCATTTCTATGGCTCCGTCCCGGAAGTCATTACGGCCTATCAGGCGTTGCCATCCCACATACTGAAAGTAGATTTCTTCAAGTATTTGATTTTGTTGGCCCGTGGTGGTGTCTACGCTGATGTAGATACTGCGCCAATACAGGCGGTACCAAACTGGATCCCAGAAAATGTCGAGCCTCAAAAGATTGGGCTATTGATTGGTATTGAGCACGATGCAACTGCTCCTGACTGGAGAACTCGGTATATCAGACGTTTACAGTTCGAAACCTGGGTCATCCAGGCAAAGCCTGGCCATCCTGTTATCAGAGAAATTGTTGCAAAGATTACCGAGGAGACGCTGAGACGTGTTGAAGAAGGTAGTTTGAGCGTCAAATTGAGGAATGACCTAACTATCATGTCATGGACGGGTTCTGCTGCTTGGACTGACGTAGTCTTCACTTATTTCAACGACTATATGAGAAGTGGGATTATTGAAAAGGTTACCTGGAAAGAGTTCCAGAACCTGCAAGTACCCAAACTAGTTGGTGACGTTTTAGTATTTCCAACATATTCATTCAACGCCCCATCTGAGATCAAAAATGACGATCCATGGAAGAACTTATACTTCACGTCTCACAAAGGTAAAAAATCTTGGAAAGCTGTGCCAAAAGTCGAAGGTAATTAAAAATTGTATATTAAGTAATTTGCAAGGCCAAAATATTTTCAAGTTGCAAGATGAGAAAGATAGATAATCAGAGATTGTGCCCTAAGCTCTACTAAAAACTGGGCTAAATAGACTTTCCTCGTCATTTGTAAATCTGTTGTCCCTATCTGATTACTCATCATTATATCTATCTGTCTTTTTGAATTTAGCTGCTTATATTCATATTATAGCCATTGACACTCAACAAATTATTCGTCTGAATAATGATGATGGAAATGTGTGTGGCCATACTAAGCTACTTTTTTATATTTGTGGCATCGGTGAAAGAAGTTAAATTTTTCAATCTCGGAAATGTGTTCTGTTTATATACGCACTCTGTAATTGAAACGAAAAAAAAAGCTAGATTGACGAAACTTTTCGAAAGAATCTAAACATAGGAAAACGAACTTGGCTCGTAGATAGAAATTGAAGACTTTCGGTAGCCAAAACAAAAAGCTTTCTCTTCGGATCGCGTATATCGCCAATAAAGATTTGGATAGATAGGCTCTCTCTCATTCTAGTATCATATCCTCCAGCGACATAAGACTCCTTTCTCATAAGAATGACCCGTTGAAAGAAATATTTCGGTTAAAATATGCGGTACAAGATCTCAAGTCGTCTGTAGTATCGTTTGTAAGTTAAAAACTTCGAATTTCTGACTTCCAGCAGACTAAACACCATAAATGACAGAAAAAAACCCTCCAATTGCTCCTGTAAGTTTCCAAGAGTTAAAACTCAAATAGCTGGCTTGCACCACCTTGTAACTTGTTGTTCCAAAATATAAAAGTGCCACCACATGAATACCTTTTAAACAAGTATCACCGGCGACATTTATATCTTGGATATATTGTGATATTAGCAGAAGAGCGCCCTGAGCGTGTACTTCAGGGAAGGAGATATAAAGTGGTGTTGTAGGCGAGTGATTCCTCTTCCAATAATCATGCTGATCCTTATGATGCTGATTTTTTCAACAATGGCTGCATCAAGGAAGTTTTTGAACTCGTTGAAGAATTGTGTCAAATTTCCCCTTATCCCATTACATGTCTATGAAATACAAAGAGGTGCGTGGAAGCTGGGCGGTAAACTTGTACGAAGGCTGCTGCATATTTCTTTTAGGAACATGCAGCTTACATAAACAGCCATTCAAAACCTGAAACTCTCCAGTGATACTCACATATGCGGATTAGCGAGTAAGGCGCCCCCGCTGTAGATTTCGTCTACTATATAACATAAAAATGGAGGAACATTACTCACTGAGCCCAGAAATGGAAAGCGGCGAGGTCTAATGTCCCACTAATATTGTGTCTAAACTCATCTAATTCGCACGCATTGAAAGCCTCAAGATGATTAAGTCTATATAGATTAAATATCTGAGTATGTAGTCCCGCCAGGCGGCCTGAGCTCCTTTAACTCTTTTTGATTTTAAATTGAAATATTATAATCCTGCTTCCGTCTCTTGTTTGAGACGAGATTCTCTCTCCAATCTTTCCTCAATGTCTCTCAGCTCTTGTTCTCTTTCTAGTAGCTCTTTTCTTTTCAGGACCAATTCTTGCTGAACTCGTTCCTCGAATGCCTTTAACCTTTCTTCCTCTAGCCTTATCTGTTCTTCTCTCGCTAAATATGTATCCTGAGCAGGAGTCGTAGTCGTGGTTCTTGAAGATTGGTTGGTTGTTGAAAGTTGAGGGGATGCGACGTATTCTGACTGCACCGAATTGATACCATTCGACGTTCCACCCATGACAGCGGTCCTTCCTAGGGGAACAACCTCGCCGGACAAAGCTTCAGTTCTATATCTCTCATACAACACCTCATGAGTGTAATCCTTCAGATCATGTAAGTGTGAAATTAATAAAGTGTTTCTCAGAACAACAAAATCGGATATCGAAGAGTCTTCAACGTCGAGTGTACCCCATGGATATTTTCTCCCACGGATCATTGTTCCATCACCCAGATTCTCCACATCATTTGAGCCAATAATAGAAAAGGGTAGTAAGGAACGAAGATAGGTGTTTGTTTGGTAGTCTTCCTCAGAAGTATCTTCTTCATCAAATGGAAAGCTGTAAATCGGCAAGCTGAATCTGTTAACATCTTCCATGATCAATTTTTTGTTCAATTTCAATTCATCTGGGGTCAATGAGTCAGATTTGCTGATGATTGGGATTAAATTGACAATTGGACCAAGTTGTCTCATAAACTCGACATCAATTTCTTTTAGTCCATGCCCGGTTGGGTTGATCAAATATAAACAACAATGCACTCTGCCATCCCTGAATCTTGGGTTTCTTCTGACACGACTCTCTTCAAGTAAGATTTCGTCATATTGGTGGCGAATATAATCCGAGATAACTTCGAAAGAGGGCGTATTATCCAACGAGTCGCCAAACCCGGGGGTATCGATGATGTTTAGCTGAATCTTGACCCCTTCATCATCCTCGAGTTCAACAGTCTCCTCCCTTAATTGAAGATCTATCTCGGTAGACGTGTCGGTAGGTAGCATTATCGTAGTAGACACATCAACAACTTGCTGTCCACAGAGAGTGTTAATAAAGGTGGATCTCCCGCTTCCAGATTGCCCGACAACCATTAAAGTGAAAGTGATCCCTCTCTTGAGATGCTTTCTTCTCCTCAAGGTAGATGAGGCTTCGACAATTGTGGCCATTACGAATCTATAATCGAGTATTTAATTGCTAATTTTGTCTGCTGAGATGTTGTGCTCTATACTTGTCAATTCAAATGACGACGTTTCCCGACGATTTATTATTATTTCTTGATCTGAAACGCGTTTCGATGATTCTCGAACTTTGTCCGGATGTCGGACAAGATATGTGACGCGCCTTAAATTTCTGCCTCCGGATGTTGATAAATTGGCACTCACAAACTGCCTATGTAGCGTACAAGCCTCTTGAAGCGGGTGTTTACGTAATTTACAATTTCATTATGTTAATGTATCGAGTTCAAATGGGGTAGTTGTTGACATTCCTGTTACAACTTTGCAAAAGAACAACTATATACGCGAGAACCAAAGTAGGTTCAACTTGCTTTCAAATTCGGCTTTCTTCGAGCCAAGTGATGCCCCGATGTATGGAAATGACGGCAGCTATACGCAAGGCCGATAGTTCAATTTCTCGGAAGCTATCGGAGAAGTGTGTGAATGGAACCACCATTGTTTGCTTCCTCGAACCAGCTCGACTACACCAAAATGGATTTTCATTCTTATTCGCCGTGGCTAGCCAAAAACTTGCTTGATGTAGCGCAACAGCGTATTGATATCTTGAGAGAAAGTTCGGTCTTAAACAAGGACTGTCAGGAGAAAATGGCGGGCGGCCAGACCTATGGTACCTTGGCATTCGATTCACTGTCTCAATATTTGATTATGACATGGCAGCGGGGCTCTATAGGAATGCGCCCTCTTGTAGCAGACTACTGTCTGCAAGGGTAGCTCTTTTGGCCACGAACGCGCTGGATGATCCCATTGTGGGTTACGAACCATTACGGGGGTTGGAGATCAAAGAGTACCCTACGTCCTCATGAACAAGATTACAAATAAAATGAAGTGCCCTTTAAGGGGAAGTAGATGGTACACAGACCATAAAGCTTTGACTTCTTTGCACAATTAGATTGTTCTGAAGGGTTTGAAGCAGAAGAAAACGAGGCCGATTCGTCGGCATAGAACACCGAGTAATGTTACGTATACATACGGAGATATGTTCGATGAGTTGCCACCTTTGTAAATACGTTGCCAATGTACATAGAGTTATTATAGAACGGAGAAAACGCGCAGCCCCCCAGCGGCTAAATTCCCAGGAGACTACGGCCTGTTATGATGGGAAACAAAAAAGATAGTATACATCAATAGCCTTATACTTGTGACATACGTTTTTCAATTCGATAAACAGCCGCTCACGGGGGAACACCTCCCGTAAGAACAAAGGGTCATCCCTAGAAGGCGCTCCTTAGATAACACATTGAATGAGAGAAGGTCGCATCAGGGATCTCCGCCGGAATCCCAAGTTCAGCCTTCCTCTGAGATGTCTTCAGAAGCGCCAGAAGATCTGGTCATACCGTACAGGATTCAAATTATCCGACCACTAAACAAAAGGAAACTTTTATCAGTGACGCAGCGCTTCATATCTACAACAGGCGTGTGGTCTCTTAGGCCAATGAAAGAAAGCCACGGAAGAAGTTCCGCGATACGCTCTTGAGAAATGAAACAAACGCTTCGACCATCGGGGAACGCTGGCTCGATGAGTATCTTTATTGGTTGAAAAATGATGCGGTAGAGACTTTTTCAAGAATCGCAAGTTAGAACGCTCATTGCAAGAAGTGGTGGAGGACTACACGTCTCAAAATCCGCTCTGAGTACCAGAACAGCAAAGAGGACCTTGGGCGTGCCAAAAGGTACTGCTGCTCAAGATGTCTGTCTAACAATGCCACGGGCTTCGGTGCAGAAAAACACATCATGCTTAAGTACATCTTAAACGTTCGTGTGGAAGGCCGGGGTCACCCGGCGCGCAGGTCAAATTTCGTGGAGCAATCGGTTTTTATGTTGTCACGTTTCCCCGTCGCGATAAAACGTCTCCGTTTGGTCAGCCAATCATATCGCGTTCTTTTGAGTTTTTCGATTCGAAATACGTAATACGTCTATAATAATAAGCAAGTACACGAGGTAAACCAATAACCGGTCTTGAAACACTTACAAGAGATGATTATATAGCGCAATCGCAGTATTGGCACACATAACAATGCGGGAAGCTTCGTACATCGTCCCCTTCCCCCCCGGCCTCTCCTTTCTTTCCGTTTATGTGGCTCTAGCAGCTTTTCTTTCGTTTCTTGTGCTAAGATACTTCGCAGATATTTATCGCTGCAAACTTTCCACCAGATAAAAAAAATCAGAAAAAATGATTCAATTGATTTATAACAATTCATTTTTTTCAATATCTCCCCCAAAGTTTTCGCTACTCGCAAAATCGTTTTCCAACAAGTTGCATCAACCTACTGTAACTCTCCAAATAAATATTTCTAAACATTCATAAAGATGTCTTCTACAGTCACTCAATATTCCTTATCAGATTATGCTAAGTTTGGCCTAGCCGGCGCTATTGGTTGTGGTACAACACATTCAGCTATGGTCCCAATCGATGTTGTCAAAACCAGAATTCAATTAGAGCCTACTATTTACAACCAAGGTATGGTCTCTTCTTTCAAGAAGATTGTTTCTGAAGAGGGTGCAGGCGCTTTGCTGACTGGTTTTGGCCCAACATTGATAGGTTACTCCTTACAAGGTGCCTTCAAGTTCGGTGGTTACGAGGTTTTCAAGAAGTTGTTCATTGATGTCTTGGGTTACGACACTGCCGTCAACTATAAGAACTCTATCTATATGGGATCAGCAGCGATCGCTGAGTTTTTCGCTGATATTGCGCTTTGTCCATTGGAAGCTACCAGAATCAGATTAGTTTCTCAGCCAAGTTTTGCGAACGGTCTTGTTGGAGGGTTTTCAAGAATTCTAAAGGAAGAAGGTGTCGGCTCCTTCTACAATGGTTTCACTCCAATTCTCTTCAAGCAAATTCCTTACAACATCTCTAAGTTTCTAGTTTTCGAACGTGCTGCTGAGACTTACTTCGGATTTGTCGGTCCAAAGGATCAATTATCTTCATCTGCTGCCACCGGTATCAACTTACTTGCCGGTTTGACTGCTGGTTTGGCTGCCGCTATCGTGTCTCAACCAGCAGACACTTTATTGTCCAAAGTCAACAAAGCAAAGAAGGCTCCAGGTCAATCCACTCTAGGCTTATTGGCTCAGTTGGCTAAGCAACTAGGTTTTGTCGGTTCTTTCGCCGGTTTACCTACTCGTTTGATTATGGTTGGTACTTTGACTTCATTACAATTCGGTATCTACGGTACATTGAAAAAGAGTTTAGGTTGCGCCCCAACTGTTGAAATTGCTGGAAGTGGTCATTAAATAAGATAGACTCTTAATTCTTCCAGATCTATTTTGCTCATACTAAGGCTATCACTATATTATTATTATTGTTATTATTCTCTAATATTCATTCCAATTCAGAAAACTAAATTAAAAATTCCCACTATATATATTCAAGAGGGATAATTGACTGATCTCAATCATTACTCACTAAAAAGACTACCTATAAATAGAAAGACTGTTCATAAAAAATTATCTCAACTCTTATTCTTTGACAACGCTAAATTCTAATTCATGCAAAGCTTCCGCCTTTCTGTGGGGACTTGCAATGCGCGCGAGGGTGCGCATGTACTGGAGCCCCGCTACTTTGCATGGATCTGAGACAGAAAACGATTTGAACATAATATTCTCCGATCGAAATAAGTCACCTGTTGAGGATGAAACGAAGTCTCTGGTAACTAAACGATTCGGTGCGCCAAAATTCGTTGATGTTCCGCAGATCGACCAGCTCTAGGACATCCCATGAGCCTTCACCTCGGTGCGGTGCGAGCCCGTGGTGGTCTATAGTTCCACACGCATCGGGTCGTAGAATTCTCCACAACACGTCGTTTTACTGTTAATAAGCCTGAAAAACCATTAGACTCGGTTCTTGAGTATGCCGCGAATCGCAAACGCTGGCCGGGAAACGTATTTCTCCCTATTCGATTTTGATGTTGAAGTATATGAAACCTCCGGCGAGAAGCCCCCTTGTTCTCCGAACCGCATAATCGACTGCTCATTCATTTCTACTCCATGACTGCTGAACATGCCACATTTACTGCCCAATTTAGCCGGTGAAATGATGCGCTTCTTTTACTATCAAACAAAAGAAGTGGACTAGTACGTGTCTTTAAACCGACATTGTGAATAGTACGTTTCAAATGAAAGAAAAGATGAGCATATTCCTCGAACAGTATAAAAAATGCAAAGATACAAACAATAAAATTAAGGATATGGAGACATTCTGATGCCGCAATTCTTTTGCTTTGGGCAGATTGAGTCCGTGATGTAGTTATTATGATGATATCATCTGCTTTTGTCAAGATTCGCAAACTTATTAATAATCTGAATCTGCCACATTTTTCTGACAGATAACATGTGTGTACATCATAGTTTCAACTCATTTGAGTTTCACCCTTCGAGTTTACTTGTTTATTATCTTTTCTTTATAGAATCGTAATGGCTACCGTGCTTACCGCGGGGTCCCCTACGGCTCTGCTTACCACCTCTTGGATAGCGCCTGTCTTGACGCTTTTGAAATTCGATGATTTCTGCTGTAATCTTAGCACCATTCAGATCAGTTGCATTTATTTTCTCTACAAGTTTCTCCATTACTTTAAGGTCCTCAAATTCACACATGGCAACCCTGTTCTCCTTCGTATCATAGACATCGAAATATGTGGGCTCTCCGAATTCTTTGAACATATCTTCAATCGTGTAATCAGAAACCTCCAACGGGATATCGGAAACTTTTACGCGTTTCTTTGGTGGTAGCTCAAACTCCTGAGGGCGGCTTTTCGGTTTTCCAACACCTATTCTATCAGCCAAGCTGTTTCTTAAGTCTCGACGACGATATCTCTACTGGCATCATGCGAATTTGCACTTTTTGTTAATAAACGATCATTTCATGGATATTCAATGTATAGCCTGTTTAACTTACAGTAACTCTATGGTTTTCATCTTGGGAAGTCTTGATTATTGAATTAGTATGTTAGTACAGACGAGCGGCTCAAAAACTAAGAGTCATAAGTGTGCCATACGCTTTCATCAATTATATGATCGAGGGATTTCTCGAGAGACATAATGAGCTGGCTTTGGGTTGTTTTAGTTTTACCTACCCTTGCTTACACTTAATTATGTTTTCTCCTAACCTTGGGTTTATTAGGTTTTCCATAGGGAGGTTTGGTTAACCGAGAGGTGGGGTGACCCGGCGCTTCTGCAAAGATATGTAGTCTGTTTGGACCTTTTAATCCAACCAGGGACTGGCAATACGCACAAGCCCCAGGGACTAGAGTTAAGTATATAGGGACCTGGGCCGCTCAACTTACAACCGAATTCTTACAATGTTCCTCGCATGATGTTTTTGCCGCATTGAGGCCCCTATCGAGTAAACAGGCTTTTTGGGCAGGAGCACGTCCTGGCACGCCCGCGATCCTATTCGATGTATCCCAGTTGGAACAGGCCTTGGGTGCCCAGGACCTCTGAGCTAACGACACACTTCCTGCCACCTATTGCCATTTCGTCGACATCCTGTCGTTGGACGAGCAGTCCACCAATATCGTCATGCTTGATTTCGATTTGCGATCGAACTTGCTGCAGTTGCGGAGTTGAGTTCGGTTGGAAAGATGCTCTGGTAATATTATCTGTGATAATTGGTGGGTTCTGTGCATTTCCGGGACAATAGAAGTTATTCTTCACCTAATTTGGCGAATGCCCTTTGATGGTTCTGCTCTATTGTGTATTCTGAAATTAGTAAGAAGACAGTAGCTAATGTCTTCGACGCATCCAAGCTGTTGTGACTATTGCCTGTTTTCTTACCTCAACCACGCTCTCTTCATAATCGTAACCTATCAGGAAGACTCGCATGCTGGAGCCGTTAAATATGAAATTGGCGTGCTGCCTCTCTTTAGCAGTTAGAATGGGCGTTCGGGCCTTCACAACATTTCTTTCTGGGACCAGCCCTTTGGAGTTTCAAGTCCGTGGAAGGCTTGTTGGCAAGCAAGTGCAATGTTACCATATGGTTAGGCCAGAAAACATAGTATATAAACTTCTCTTTCCCCATTCCATGCTTCTTCGGCATGTTCACGCTCTGAGACGGCGCATTTTTGGACCTAAATATAAACATAAACGGCTTCTTCTGTGCCATGAAAGAATTTCCTGGTGCTTCTACCGCCATCTCATAGGAAGGCTGAAGATGAAATGATTGTTGATATTTTGTGATCGAAAACCACGAGTGAGAATGGTTTCTTCGGGCGGATTAGCCGCCGTCAATTAAAAGAGTACATTATTTTGAGATGTCGGCAGCATGATTGTTCCAAAACCCTACACGGCACATTTTATCTGAGGAGCATCGTCTTTTCTGTCGAGTTGCGTCCATCAACATAACTTCCTTGCGTGCAAAAAGAACTCTTTGTCGCACAAGAATTTGTGCTGAACAAAATTCTTGCGTGAGAAGTCTATTTTCGGCAAGAGTGTGACCTCCATCAAAAAATTCAATGAGAACTGGTCCCCCCCCTCCCCTACTTAGGCGTTGTTTAATTGCACGTTTCTGTCGCCGAAGAGTATATTGCATGATCAGTCGTAATTATTGAGGAAATGGTATGTTTTAACTGTCACATCTACATATTTCTGAGAGGGACGGCGGTGGCTTGAAAATTAAGCCTCTTCTCTTGCGGAAACCAATGTGCACATCTAGAAACTGTGGCATTAATCTGAAAGAGGGAGAGATATACCGAGGCAGACAAGCATACTTTTCACACGATTCCTCAATATGCTAGCATACTAGGCGACTAAATTGATTTTGCTATGTTTCTAAAGCTCTATTTAATTATCACTTATATGTTGATCAAGTCAAAAAGTTTGTTTAGTTCACGAAGATAAATCCGAGTATATAGCATCAAATCTGGGTACTGCTCCATATCTCTCCTTTAAGTTTTTGATCCAAGGAATTGAGTTTGCAAAATGCATCAAAGATGGTTCCGCTGTCGCTAAATTTCCGTAAGAAACTAACAGTCTATAGGCAGCTTCCTCTGAAGCTTGGTATTCTTCTAAGGGAGCAAATTTTGTGTTGATGGCATCAGAAATGGCTGGAATCGCATCTGATAAAGACGGATCTTTCAGCAAAAGAGCACTGTAGTTGAAAAGTAATGTGGACACGGCTACAGCAAGACTTATGGCTTGCTTACTGGTTCCGTCAATGAATTGCGTTTCGATGGTTTCGAAAATTGAGCTATATACATCCCTCGATGACATTAAGCTAATGCCCCATGATTCGTTCGCGAAGCAATTCACAAGGATTCGTACAGTTAGCATCGTAATAGAGATATCATTATTCCCAAGACCTTCTTGAATGTAGTCACTTATATCCGTGGACTGAGGTAGTTTGGGAACGATAATTCTTATGATATCGAATGCAGGAGTCTTGACTTTCCACTCTGACCTGATCGTAGCGGCACAGGTATAAAGGGTTTCCCAGCTTTGATCTATATTATGAAGCGCTGCCCCAATTTGGGCCAAGGCTTCATCATCGAATGTTCCCTCCCCAGCATTTAACTTTGCAATACCTCGAAATATTGAATCTGGATTATAACTTTTGATAGATAAATACTCTTTGACTGGCAAGACTTTCATATTTTTGCTGTTGTTCATAGTTGTTGGGGCTGTTTGATCGAAAGACACACCCTCTGTGTTTTTCAGGATGAAATTAACAACCTGATCTCTATAGGTAAGTGGTAATTCATAGCGAGCTAGAAACTGATCAGCAACCGTGTAAGGGTTATCATTCGCATTGAGTGGCAACTTCAACGGTGGTTTACCTTCTTCGATATCCACGTCAAACACAAAGTCGTACTTTTTGCCCTCAAATTCTTTTTTCTTATCATTACCACTATCAGAGGAGCCTACTACATCACCAACTTTGACCCATTTACCTTGAGAGCACTGATGGGCTTCTATTAGACCTGAAGGAGTCTTGACCACGATGACCTGGCCCTCTTTATTTCCAGGCTGCTGCAGGGTCTCATAGGGCGAAAGCTTAGATTCATCTACGCCCATAACTTTTGAGTTAATTGAAGAGTTCTCTACTTCTTTTTTAAACTCATCGCGGTCGACTTGCGATGCTAATCTTGAATCATCCCGAGTGAAGACCCGAATCATATTATCACTACTTCCCACTGCAATATCACCATTAGGTAAAGTATCAATGCACCATATGGATATTGCAGGCAATGTAATTACTTGTTTAATGCTACCATTTGGAGACCAAATTCTAAGGGTTCTGTCTTCACCACAGCTTATCAACTCCCCATCTGAGGTTTCAGTTATACTGTAGACGAAACTTTCATGACCTTTTAGAGTTTTCAGAACATTTCCATTCATATCGCATACCTTAATCGTTCCATCATTTGAGCAGCTTGCGAACTCATGTCCACCGTTTAAAATTTGTAAATGTCTGATAACATCATCGTGGATCCGATCAAATGTCTTTATTACACGATTCTCTTTCCATAGCTTTATCGACTTATCCGCTGATGCTGTCAAAAATTGATCCTTTGTATTGGGAATGATTTTAGCGTCCCACACAGACCCATCGTGCCCCTTTAATTCATACATTAAGCTGCCATGCTGCCAAACCTTAGCGGTCTTATCCCAACTGCCACTGATTACATATTCTCCGTCGCAACTCAAGCTGCAAATGTTACCGTCGTGCCCAATCAAAGTATAAAGAGGATCGTCCCCCAGGGTTGAGTTTAAAGGGGATCCATTAATCATCGCATCCTTACCTCCGTAGAATAATAATTGGCTTGATGAATCATAACAAATACTGTTCAAAAAGGAATCATTTTTATTGATGATTATACTTTCCCAAAGTGCATCTGATGATTTGTTCCACAGGCGCACACAACCATCCCTAGATACACTCGCCACTTGCTGGTCATTCACAGCGACTATCCCACGGACATCTTGCGTGTGCCCCTCTAGCACAGCGCTTAATTGAAACATATTTTGAACTTAGGCTAGGTGGTTCGTCTCTAAGTTAAAACTCGAGTTTGTTTTGCCAATTTCTTTTGTTAGTACTTGAAAGCTGTGGCGAGATTAAAAATTGGCTGGGGCAATCTCAAAATATGCCTTGTTCGCAGGGCAGGGCGGGCATGCATTCATCAAGAACGAAAACAAAGCAGATGTTTCCAAAGCTTTAAGAAGAGTGGAAAAGAAGAGAAATCTTTCAACCATATGTTACTCAGGTGAGCCAAATACAGATGCTTGAGAGAAACATCAAGTACATTAATTTCGACCTTCCGGCGGTACTTTCGCTTGGAGGACACTGCATCCACCCTCGATGCAAGCACAATTAATTTGAGAAAGTGTGGCAGATGAACGGTCATAGCTCGGCTGTTTATTTTGAAACACAGTTGTCTTATTACCACTTTGAAGGACCTCAAACTTCAACTATAAGGAAATTCAACTAAAATGTTTCAATATTTGGGTCAAAGTCAATTATGTAGATATGATGCTGTCTATTTCCAGACTATCGCTATTTTGAATTGCTCTTTTACTAGTCAGAAAGTGTTTCTGAAGCCTGGAGAGTACTTCATGACCCGATGAGTTGAAAATTACACGGGGAAAGATTTCTACTGGCTTTATACAAGCGAATGACAAATGGATCATCGAAATGCCATCACTAAGGCTCCAAAAGTACTCTTTAATCGCCACGAAACGTTAGCGTAAGAAGAAACTAATCATTTCATGAGATATGAGAGCCTCAGATAGTTTACCCAAGAACGTCTAGATGGGTTCAAAACCTTTGAACGGTTGTCCTAACATTGAAGTTCAGATTTTGCCTTGACAGGAAACTCACAATTCTACTTCCAAAGAGAGACATCAAGTACGACTTTGGCTATTCCACGGAAAACGCTAGAAACGTGGAATGAATTTCAACGCAGAGCGTCATACCCAAGCATTTTGAAATGCTGAGAACGCTCTGATCTCACTACTGTGAGTAGCAATAGTGTGCTCCATATATAAGGAAGTTTGATAGTTTATAGATTAGATGTTTATTTAGACGGGAATACCCGCCGGGCTCGCTTGGCGCGTCTCGAGGTAGCTAAGTCGTATAGGAGAAGGCGCTCGTGACGAACTGAAAATCCTCTATAAACAAAGAGAAAGCCCTTAGGTTCACATCGATCTAAGATTCTCGAAACTTTTAGATTTATTCAGCTGGTGTGAAAATACGAAGCCTTTAATCGTAATAATCAATGGCAGGACCTCTGTTGTTTGCTAAGACTCCTGAAGGGTTACTTTTCAGGTCTAGTAAAAACTCTGAAAAGAGCAATGTCGTTCATCTTTCAGCTCATGATCAAGTCGTTCGATTAGTTGGCTTTGAAGAACTTCCATCTCAAGTTAAAGTTACTAAGATTGCTGCGTTATTGGGTTTTATCAAATTGAAATTGAACAAATACGCCATCATTGCCAATAGGGTGGAAGAAACAGGCCGTTTTAAGAGGCACGTCATCTATAGGATCGTCGAGCATTCCATCGTTCCCGCCAAAGATCTTCAAACTATGGATGCCGATGAATCTGAATACCTGAAACTGTTAAGCATGCATCTAAAGAATGGGACATTTTATTTCTCCTATACCTATGATTTGACTAATTCTTTGCAGAGAAACGAAAACATTGGTCCGGCTTCATGGAAAACTGCTGATCCCAGGTTCTTTTGGAATCATTACCTAAGTGAAGATCTTAAAAATCTCGCCACAGAAGGCTATCAAGTGGAAGAATTCATTCAACCGGTTATTTATGGGTATGCAAAAATTATAGATAAGATCGCCAACTCGACACCAATATCTGTTGGTCTGATTACAAGGCGCAGTAGATTTAGAGCAGGCACAAGGTACTTCCGTCGTGGTATTGATGAAAATGGTAATGTGGGTAATTTCAACGAGACTGAACAGATTCTTGTTGTGCAATCATCGTTGGATGGCGATGCGCAAGTCTTTTCCTTTGTACAGACTAGAGGTTCTGTCCCTGTTTATTGGGCAGAAATAAATAACTTGAAATATAAACCAAGTTTGGTTATTGGCGAAGGCTCATCTTTGGATTCTGCGAAGGAGCATTTTGATAAGCAAAAAGAATTGTATGGGGATAACTACTTGGTCAACTTGGTCAATCAGAAGGGATATGAGCTTCCCGTGAAGGATGCTTATGAATCTGCGGTTCACGCCTTAAATGATCCAAAACTACATTACGTTTATTTTGATTTTCATCATGAATGTCGTAAGATGAGATGGTATAGGGTGAAGTTATTGATCGACCATCTGTCCAACATGGGATTAAAAGACTCAGACTTTTTTCATAAGTTTGTTAAAGCTGATGGATCCACGGAAAGGGTTACCAACGAGCAGCACTCCACGGTGAGAACCAATTGTATGGATTGCTTAGATAGAACCAATGTGGTTCAATCAGTTTTAGCCCACTGGGTTCTGCAAAAAGAGCTCGAGACTGCAGGGGTTTTTGCTCCTGGTACTGCTTGGGAGAGTGATAAATCGTTGCTGGCTTCTTTTCAAAGTTTATGGGCTGATAATGCCGATGCTGTTAGTTGTGCGTACTCTGGTACAGGCGCCTTGAAAACGGATTTTACGAGAACGGGTAAACGAACACGTATGGGCGCTTTAAAAGACTTCATCAACTCAGCATCTCGTTATTATCAAAATAACTTAACGGATGGTCCAAGACAAGATTCTTATGATTTATTTTTAGGTAATTTCAAACCTTTTATGACTTCTATCCAATCACCATTCCCTGACAGAAGACCATTTTACATTCAAATTATGCCAACCATCATTTGCGCTGCCTTGACGGTTTTGAGTGCCACCATAATTTTTCCCAAAAATCATTTTACTAGCAGCAAAAATTTGACGTTTTTTCTGAGCGCTTCTATCATATTATTTATCTCGTCCCGTTTCTTGATTAAAAATGGTATCCAGTACGTCAATTGGCCGAAGCTTGTTGATGTTGGATTTTTGGTCGCACAGCAGACACACGACAAGGAGAGACAATTCAAAGGTCTGAGGTTTATACCCAGCTCAAAGTTTGTCAAGCCTAGATCTGTTAAGAAGGACTGATTTTTTTTGGTATTCTGAAACGATGCATATGCAGACTGAAATTTTGCCAGATGTTAGGTAGAGGTGTTTTATCAATAGATCTAAATACAACTTTATTTGATGAACTGACCAAAAGGTTTTTCTATTATTCTATTTAAGTTATTATTTTCATGCACAAAGGTCGCGTATAAACGATGGAACATCCGAAGAAGTCATCAGCGCTTCGCCTACCAAGAATCCGTGTACACCTTCTTCCTTATATGATTGCGCATCTTGAGCATTTGTGATCCCGGATAATGCAATTAGTAAAGTTCCTGCTGGGACGGAAGAGACTAAATTGCTTGTCGTGTTCAGATCTACCGTGAAAGAGTGCAAGTCCCTGTTATTGACACCAATGACCTTAGCACCAATCTCCGTAGCGCGCGTTAGCTCTTCCCTGGAATTTATTTCGACTAGCGGTTCCATGCCAAGTTCATTCTTAGCATATTGATAAAGTTCTTCCAATAAGTCTTGATCCAGCATCTTCACAATTAGCAATACAGTGTCAGCGCCTGCCAATCTAGCTTCCAATATTTGGTACTTGCTGAATATAAATTCCTTTCGCAAAACGCACGGTCTTTTAGATGGTTCAGATAAGTATTCAAGGTCCAAAGCCCTCCTAACATTTGCTAGATCTTGCAATGAACCTTTGAACCAATGAGGCTCAGTGAGCACGGAAATTGTGCAGGCTCCAGCTCTGGCATATTTAAGGGCTTGTTCTGCGGCAATAACGCCCAGTGATATATCACCTTTCGATGGAGAAGCACGCTTAACTTCCGCCAAGACGGCCGCTCTGCCAGGTGAAGATCTTATTCTCCGGTAAAAGTCTAGAGGTTCAGGTGCCAATCCGAGGTTGAAGTTCATTTGCAAATCTTTTGAAGTGAATCCTGGAGTTTGTGATAGAATATCAACATCCTTCTGACGTTGAGCGTATATTTTCTCCAAGATCGAACCCTTACCGTTGATCACTCTAAGATTAGCTCTTGCTGCATTCTTGGCATTCTCTTCCCAGGTTCCCCCAGAAACATTCAAGATATTTCTAATCATCAGATGACCCTCTTCGGTTAAAATGGATTCAGGGTGAAACTGGACTCCTTCAATCGTATATTTCTTATGTCTGACACCCATAATAAGTTCATTGTCGGTTCTAGCTGTTACTTCTAACTCTTCAGGCAGAGATTTTTCAAGACCGGCGAGCGAATGATATCTTGTGACAGATACACCCTGGGGAACGTTCTTGAAGAGGCCCTTGTTATCGTGGTATATTGTGGATGTCTTCCCATGCACAATTTCTCCTGCATACGCAACTTCCCCGCCAAAAACATCAAACATACATTGTTGACCCATGCAAACACCAAAAACAGGTACCTTGCCCGCGAAATGTTTGATACAATCTCTTGAAATGCCTGAATCTGTTCTTGGGTGCCCTGGACCTGGAGAGATGAGAACAATATCTGGGTTCAAATCTTCAACTTCGACAACACTGATCTTATCGTTACGATAGACCTCCACATTTGCACCTTCTTGGCACAAATACTCATAGATATTCCAAGTGAAGGAATCGTAGTTGTCAATAATAATAACTCTCTTTGGGTTCATTCTTCCGATAAGTAGAATAACAATTTAGAAATCTAAGAGAGCTTAGCACACTCAGTTAACGCCAACAACTAACACGGGTTCTATATAGATCTGTTCTTTTGACTAATATTCGGTAATTAAATAATGAATGAGTCAGTCAAGTTATTTTCAATTTTCATCGCACTGAAATTTGACATTTGAAATTTGAAAATTATTCTTTCTGGGATTAGGCATTCGTCAGGCGAACCCAATGCGACCTTCGGCTCGTACGACTATTTGTTCTTCGTTAACGTTGGGTTGATCGAATGGCAAAAAATGGTTCAGCTTGGTCGCAGTGTCTTTTAATATGTCACTATTATAGATTTTCGAACTAATGTGGAAAGATTTCCACCTTGATGATCTGCAAATTTAAATAATAATACAAACATGACAGAAGACCGTTAAGAGGCTATACAAGACGTCTTCA
Source organism: Zygotorulaspora chibaensis (assembly GCA_030565665.1). NCBI lineage: Eukaryota > Fungi > Ascomycota > Saccharomycetes > Saccharomycetales > Saccharomycetaceae > Zygotorulaspora > Zygotorulaspora chibaensis. The sequence goes on along the minus strand of JAJMCM010000016.1, from coordinate 74,705 downwards.
AGACGTTGATTCACGAAGCTTGCCTCGAATCGCTCCAGCATTTCACCTTCTATTCATATTCGTAATTTCTTATTATAATAAGTTGACGTATTCATGGCTACCCTTGAAATTCCTTATTGAACTCCACTAATGTAAACCTGTACCGAACGTCTCCTTTGTCCATCCTTTCAAAGGCTTCATGAACTCCTTCTTCCCCAATGGGCAGAGTCTCTACCCAGATTTTTAGGCCTTTCTTTGCCACAAGGTCTAATAAAATTTTTATTTCTTTTGGAGAACCAATTCCACTGTTAGAGATCGACACGCCAAGCAACCCCAGTGGCCTTAAGGTCAATTTTTCATCGATTGATGGAGCAGCAATCGAAACAATGCGACCTCCCACCTTCATAATTTTCGGCATAACATTGAAATCGACATCTGTGAGAGAACTGGCACAGACAACAACTAGATCAAGAGTATCGTAGTACTTCGAGCTCCAGTCTGGTTCTTCCTTGGTTGCGATAAAGTGGTCAGCTCCAAGCTCGATGGCATCAGCTTTTTTTGCTGAAGATCGTGATATGGCATACACCTCCGCGCCCAAGGCTTTAGCAAAAATCAGACCCATGTGGCCGATGCCGCCAATGCCAACAATACCGACCTTCTTGCCAGGTCCACAGCCATTTCTCAACAGTGGGGAAAACACAGTTATCCCTCCGCATAATAGTGGAGCAGCGATATGACTAGGAATTTCGTCAGGAATTGGGATTACAAAATGCTCGTGCACTCTAACATGAGAAGCGTAACCGCCTTGCGAAATATAACCATCTTCGTAAGCTTGAGAATAAGTCGCCACAACTTTAGGACAATATGGCTCGTTATGATTTTTACAACGATTACACTCCAGGCAGGAGTAAACTTGGGCCCCCACACCTACTCTATCGCCAATCTTCAACCCAGTGTGGGATTTGGGACCCAACGTCACCACACGCCCAATGATTTCATGACCTACAATTTGGTTCTTTGGGACGTCGCCCCAGTGACCTGCGGCACAATGGATGTCTGAGCCACACACACCGCAAGCTTCGATCTCAATATCTAGGTCGTAAGGACCGAAGGGTTTTGGATCAAAAGATACTCGCTTAGGGTGCTTCCAGTCATTGGGATCAACAATCCCAATACCGTGGAACTTTTCAATAGGTGACATTTGGCTGTACTTTCTTAATTAGCGGGATGCTGCAGTTTATAGCAATTGGCTATCAATCCTGAATTGCACAAAAAGGCCCATCATTTATATAGCTAATTTTTTTGGGTAAAACTTACAGAATTCAAGCTAAGCAAAATTTCTGTGCCTCTTAATGATTACTAATGAAGGATGGATGTTAAACGGGACCTTGTTATTAATATATTGCGCCCTCGATTTAACGCTTGACACTTCTTTACCAGTGAATGCATTGCAAGATTTGGGCTTCGGCCGACGGGCAATCTAAAAGCGAAGATGGGCCGAGGAGCCGGGGAACAAGTACATACTGTAACACAACTTCAACTACGACATTCAGTTTCACCTGCAGTTAGTGAAGGAAAGATACGCACTGTGAAATCTCGTTATGGTTCTAAAACAAAAGGTGCTCAAATCTTAGTATTGCTAGGAATAAGATTCACATGAATGACAAAAGAACGAGAAAGCACAGGCCTTCTCTTGTGTGCATCCCATGCAAATACAAGAAACTGAAATGTGATAAACTGAGACCAACTTGTACTAGGTGTAGAGATGCGGAAACCTCTTGTTTTTATGGGGACCAAAGCATCTACAACGCATCAGCACAAGCTTCTCATCCGAACGTAGCAGGATCTACTGGTACAAGCATTGAGCTCAATCCTGGGATATCTCCCACTGTTGTGACGCTAAATAAAAACAACGAGGCAAGCCCAATATTTGATGTGACTTTCAATGAAACAATTAAAAGCATAGAGAATACGGAAGAAATGGTGCTAAATTTGTGGAATCCACACGACATGTTTATAATGACAAGTTCCACCGCTTTCATGGAATGCCCCTTTGGACCACTAAGTATTGTGCAATACGATCCCTATACACGCGCATTATGTGGCTCGATCCATGGTACTACTCTCACAGATTGGCATGACCATCTCAAAAGTCATGTTTCAGCTGATAAAGATAATCCCAAGAAAACTTCGGATTATGACGTTCAAAATGAATTAGGATGCTTTTCGTTCATCGAGAAAGCCATTGTAAAATATATGGAGAAATCGAATACAAAAACCAAGGCACCGCCGTGGCTGCAATCGGTTTATAACAACGAAAAAACTTGTAACGTTAAAAATCCACAGAGGTCGCAATTTACAAGGTCGTTATTTAGCGAAGTTGAGATTATCTTGGCTGAAATAAAAGACATTGATACTTTATTGAAGAATTTTTATGAAAGGATATATCCGTTTTTCCCTTATATGGACGTCGATAGCTTTGAAAAGGAGCTCAAGACAATTTTTCTGCAATCTCAAGAGCAATCTTATGAATTGAATATCAAAAGCCTCGATGTACGTCAAAGACTGGAAACGCTTGCGCTATTTTTAATTATTATAGGGATGTCGGTGAAAGTATCAGTTTTGCAGGAGAGCATGGATTCTATTCGTAAAACAACCGCTTCAGAAAAAGCGGATCAACTGAATGCAGTATCTTCAAGGCTTCTTAGTTTAATGAACAGTTTTGCGTGCCCGAACGAAAACACTTTTTGCTGCTTACTTTACCTCTATACCGCCCAGTATTTGGATCCTGAAGATTTATCTATAATTGCGACACACAGCAGTGTGCTAGAGCTCAAAAACTTGCATCAAATCGCCATTGGACTAGGTCTCCATCAAAAACCTTCCAATTTTACTCGTATAATGGATGAAAGAAATGGAGGTTTGAAATTACTCAATATGAGATGGAAATTGTGGGTGGGGCTTCAATCTTTGAAGTTTCAGGCATCTATTCCCGACGGAGCTGTGAATAAGTTCGATCTTGAGTACATGCAGGTTTTTTTGGGAGATGACGACGAAATAGCTTGCTCGTTCCGAAAGAGCACATATTTTACTTACGATTGCGACATCTCTCTTTCAAAAGGACTGCGGAAAAAGTACACTTTTTCAATGCTTTTGATTCGTCTAATATCAAGCTGCACTCCTATATCAGGAAGTTCTAAATTAAAAGTTATTCTTCAAAACATGAAGAATTCAAAGGATTTCATGCGCAAAGAGTTTCCCTTACTAAACTTGAGTATTCCGCCGATCAGTAAAGAATCCAGTGTTAATGATAAGTACTGGAGAAATGCAAATCTGAACCTTGAAACAGTTGAAGAGGTTGAAATTCTAACAGCGAATATTGTTGGTAATACCTGCTTTATGAACATCTATTTAGTATTATCCTTGTATTTTGAGAAGAAATGTCTTATTGACTGGGAAGTATACCAAAAAAAATATCAAACATTTATGCTGGAAAGTTTCAAAGCCTATTTTGATTTGCTAACAATTACAACAGACTATCTTTCTGGCGCTTATAATCTCAAACCTAGGGGAAGGTACGGTTATGTAGTAAACAAGCTGATAAGCAATACTATGGTCAAGATCTGGATTACACAATGTAGTATTTTGTTGAGACTTACATTCAAGCAAGTCATGCTACGGTCAGATGAGAGGTCGAGTCCTGAGTACAATGTACTTGCAACAGAGCATGATCCCATCATCGGCGAGCTGCTCGATAACATACGCCATCATATGAGTAACTCTCTTGAATTGGCGACGAAGAACCTTCAAGATTTCTACCTCGGATCTTATTTCGCCATTCCGATGTTTAAATACATTGTGTACATGGTGGATGTGGGTAGACTTGTATCAATAACCAACCGATTCTGGAGTATGGTCACGTGTTGTGAGGACATTCCGGAACGAATAAAAAGAGTCGTCACTTTGAAGTGGGGTCTTGACGTCGAAGACTCAGAACACATTATGGAGAAGTTAGCGAGTTCGAGAATGTTGGGAAGCTTTAACACCGCGCTTCTCATAGAGATCGAGAAGCTTTTCAAAAGAGACAAGCTCGATGCAAATGCGACGGAACAATTGCCAGAAGTAGGACAAGAAATTTCTATTGCACAGGGTGAAAATGAAGTATTGAAGCAGTTTCTGGGGAGCAATTTTGAAGAGTTTATGGATATGGTCAACTCTGTGTAGTAAGCATTGAGTTGACGCGAGATCAGATGCACGGTAGAATTCCACATGCCACCTAATTTAAATTCGTAAGAGCAAACAACCTAACTGTCAAGGAGTTAGTTGCGCTAGATCTCGACTCTCACGTACCTTTTTTTAACCTAAGGACCGCTTGCAATACTTGAACTTGAATCACGAGGAAAATGAAAGAATGTGGAGTCTGATATTGACGTGCATTCTGAATAGTGAGTTAAGTGAGGGAGATATTTCTATGTCGGGAGGCTGAATAGATCTCAACAGCTTGTGAATATTGGTCTCCCCCGCCTTTATTCGATGTTTACTTGGTGCCAATCTAGAATTTGGCAAGGAAAGCAACTGAGGAATTGCCTCTTGCAAGTCAAGATAGGCTCGAACGCTCATATACATTGTAAGGGTTTGAGACGAAATACAAAATTTTTTGAGGGATCGGTTTTGAAGGAAGCCCACAAAACCAAGTTGCGCTCTGAAGACAGAGAAGTGACCAAAGGAATCGGATACAGAAACATTTGGTATCAGAACTGCGAATTCATCGACTGTGAGTAACTGCATGAGCTATTCAAAAACGTATGCATGGGCGACGAAAGCTTGGATTTTTCATCGAGGCAGTTGATGCTAAGTGGCCATCAGGATTACTCACGATACCTATAATAGAGAAAATACATAGATAATAGTAATTAATTATGAGCGAAATGAGAGTCAATATCTATGGTTGAATAAATGAAAAAAATTAAGAAGTTAAGAGCATGTATCTAGGTACGTTTGGAGTGGAAATGAGCTGATCCTGTAAAACTCCAAATATGGTTTGCAAGAGTGTATTCTGTTCCTTGGCACGAACAGAAGAGATCGTGAAATTCTGCAAGTGCGTGATTCTGATTCTCTATCAAAAATCTATCATCCGTCACTTATAACGGGTTGATGCGTCTCAGTCGTATCACTGAATCATTTTTTTATTCAGTCAAAGATTCAGTAAGCCTTGGATGCCGGTCCATATTCTTCGCCTATTGATTTTCGGGATTGGGAGCCAAATGCTCGGCCGAAAATCAATAATAACTCCTATCTTCGGCCGAGCCTGGGCAAGGAGTTCCCTTGCTGATAACACCCATTTTGGAAGGTCTGTGGACGCAAGAGAGAGGTTGAGGCAGGGCAAGATCTTGTATCAAAAATATTCCTACAGGCACATAACTCACAAGTAGCCTGTGCGTAACCTAAAATTGGGCTATATATTAACAAGAAGCAACAAGCAGCTCAAGTAAGAATTTCTGGTGCGTTCACGGACGATTTGAAAAGCGAGAAGGAGGACCATAGTTTAGCTAAATATGTCAAGATCGTTTCCTGCACCAGTTAAATTGGGAATATCAGGCTTGAAGATCTCGCCTGTTTTGGTGGGTTGTATGTCATACGGCTCCAAGGATTGGGCGGAATGGGTCATCGATGAAAAAGAGAAGATCTTTGGGATTCTTAAGCATTGCTACGATAGAGGCTTAAGAACTTTCGACACAGCTGACGTTTATTCTAATGGTCAAAGTGAGCGTATTCTGGGTGAGTTTCTAAGGCACTACAAGATTAACAGAGAAACTGTTGTTATCTTGACGAAGGTATACTGTCCTGTTGATGAATCCCTAAAGCTTACACACTCGGCAAAAGTAAGTGAAGCTGACAAGCTTACGTTGACCAATCAGTCAGGCTTGTCTCGTAAGCATATAATTGCGGGTGCCAAGAGTTCCGTAGAAAGACTGGGTACTTACATTGACGTCCTGCAGATTCACAGGATGGATCATGAGACGCCAATGAAAGAGATTATGAAGTCCTTAAATGACGTCGTTGAGCAAGGTTACACCAGGTATATTGGTGCCTCTTCGATGTTGGCCACCGAATTTGCCGAATTGCAGTTTATTGCGGAAAAGCATGATTGGTTCAAGTTTATTTCAGCTCAGTCATGTTACAGTCTTTTGTATCGTGAAGATGAACGTGAGTTGATTCCGTTTGCAAAAAGGCATGGCGTAGGTTTAATTCCTTGGTCTCCCAATGCTAGAGGCGTTTTGACGAGACCCCTCGCTCAAACGACGGATAGAGTTAAATCAGACCCAACCTTTACAAAATTGAAGTTGCATGATCTAGAACCGCACGAGAAGGAGATTGTCAACCGCGTAGAGACTATTGCTAAAAATAAGGGTATCTCAATGGCCATGGTTTCCATGGCCTGGGTCATGAGTAAGGGGGCGTATCCCATCGTTGGCTTAAACTCTGTTGAAAGAGTTGATGAGGCAGTGGATGCCATATCTGTTACCTTGACTGAGGAGGAGATAAAGTATATGGAGGAGCCGTATAGGCCAACCAGTTTAAAATTCTAAGACCAAGTAAGACCCTAGTGTCTAGCGACTCAAAAGTTTATCTATAACTGCCAAGGCGCATTTTCTCTCAGATGGCTAAGTATTTTTTTTTTCTTTTTGAGGGTTTTTTAAGTTTGAGACGACGATCTATCTCGGTCCCTCTATATAATGCAACTAGCAACAAAGAAAATCTATAAAATTAAATATTTGACATAGATTCATACAGATAAGTTGGGCAGATATGGTTAAGGTTATCTTGGTAACAGGTGCTTCCAGGGGCATTGGAAAATCAATTGTTGAAGTACTCTTCCAATTGGAAGAGGATGTAGTTGTTTATTGTGTTGCTCGTTCCCGGTCTCCTCTCGAGGAATTGAAGCAAAAGTTTGGCGATCGGTTCTTCTATGTCGTCGGTGATATCACCGATGACGCAGTCTTGAAGCAGCTTGTCAACGATGCTGTGCAAGGCCATGGAAAAATAGATTCTCTTATTGCTAACGCGGGCGTTTTGGAGCCTGTCCAACATGTCAAAGACATTGTAGTTGATGAGTGGAAGAATCTCTACAACATTAATTTCTTCAGCATCGTTTCATTGGTTTCAATTGCTTTGCCATATTTGAAGGCGTCAAATGGTAACATTTTGTTCGTCAGCTCCGATGCCAGTGATACCTACTTCAACTGCTGGGGTGCATATGGCTCTTCGAAAGCTGCCTTGAACCATTTTGCAATGACAATCGCAAACGAGGAAAAAGCTGTAAAGGCTCTTGCAATCGCACCAGGAATTGTTGATACGCAGATGCAGGTTGAAATCAGAGAGAACGTCGGTCCAAAATCAATGTCGGAGGAGGCTCTGAAACTTTTTACCGGTCTAAAAGAGGGCAACAAATTGCTTGACAGTACAGTTCCCGCTACTGTTTATGCCAAGTTGGCACTCAACGGCATTCCGGATGCTGTGAATGGAAAGTATTTGAGTTTTGATGATCCCTCACTAAATAATTAATAAACTGAAGTCATGAGGTATCTTTGTAGCTTTTTAATAGTTTTCAGACGAATTTATGCTATTATAGCTAATAAATTTTCTATGTTTTCATTCTATTGAAGTAAGAAGACAACGAATACTGTGGACATAGATGTTGAAAGGTAAAATATAATCAGCATGATAAACTATTCATGCATTCCAACTCTCAGAACCTCTTAAAAGGAGGCTCATAAACTCATTGTTCGACAAAATTTCTATCAAACAATTACGTAAAAAAGGACAGATATTATGGCGGTTATCGCCGTAATGGTTTGATTACTGAGACGGTTTCTTCCTCTCTTAGTTGGTGATATTTTTCTGCTCTCCTCTGGGCACTTGTGCCGTACTCCATAGCAGCATCTATTGGTTTTCGGCCAGAGACAGGTTCCGGCACCTCGGCGGCTATACTCTCCGGCCACCGTCGCTCATTTCAAGATTGATGCATCGATTAACAATAAATTTTATTCGTCGAGCATTATTAGGCATAGTGAGCTTTTCAAGGAATTTGAAGGCATTTTATCATGTTGAGGGATAAACAGAGGATCATTTTCCGACGAATCTACTGGTGCTTGTTTAACTTCACCGAAACGAAAGTCTTCTCACAAGCTCCTTTTTCGGCCCGAATCCTTACGTTATTAGATGATTCCTCTTGGGCCATGGGATTTAATAACTGGAATACTAACCGACGCTATGCCATAATTAAAACATTGACCTGGACAACAACTAAGGTCACGGCAGGATTCTGGAACGAAAATAGCACATAATAATTGTCTTTTGAGATACTGTTTAGCGTCTGTGGCTAATCCATCCAGAGAGACCGCCCTCAGGCAACTTTGCCCCAGTGATTCAGTACTCATCGCTACGTCTACAGCTGCATCAGCTCCATCGCAATTTGAAATCAAACATTGCCACATTGTGCGTCCACGAAAGCGAGTATTAATGAAGTCGCAACGGATTGCAAGAGTGCGTGTTTTTGGAATGAGGGAGGACTGGAGGTCTCAAAACGTGCTCTGCCTGCCGGAATATCAGGCAGGAGCTCCAGCGTGCCAAGGCGGTACTGCTGACCAAAATGCTTGTCTGCGTTCAACAAGGACTCCAATGCAGCCAAAAACATCTGCTCAAGGACTCCATCGGGCATTCTATTGCGGAGACAGAAATTGCAGTCCCTCCACGGCGGCCCCTAACCCTCGTACAGTCGCGTGCCTTGCAAACCCTCACCAGTTAAAAGTTTACATATTCTAGATATCTGTAGACAAAACTGAGTGGTAGTGGCGCCTTAGTGAATATTTTGTACACCTGGAACACTTTCATTATCACCCGCATTCTCAATAAAGACCTGCTCATTTTTAGAAGGCTTGGCGAGAGTATCGAATACTTCGACCCCGTACTCAGAAATAGCAGTATCTTTATCCAATTCTTCTTCCCTGCGATCTTTCAATTGTTGATAAACAATTGCATGTGCCTTGCGTGCAGGAATATCCTTCCGAAACAAACTATCAATCTCTTCCAGTGGAATTCCCTTTGTTTCTGGAACAAAGAAATAAACAAATGGCACCGACAGAAATGCGATAGAGGCAAAGAAGAAAAATATACCATAGTGCATAGCATCAACCATATTGGTTGTTAGTCTTGTCATAATAAAAATGGGTACCCAAGAAATTGCAGCATTCAGACTTTGAGTGAAGACTCTGATATTTTGTTCATACACTTCAGCAGCCCAGACGAATGGACCACCACTCCACGCGCAAATAAAGGAAACTGTCCACAAATACATCATTGCAATGGCTGCCTTTCCACCAGGACCAGCGTCAACACCGGGCTTCGTAGGATCTACGACCTTCAAGTAAGCTCCGATGTACCAGAAGAAGATGCTACAGAAACTCGACGAAACCAGAAATGCTTTCCTTCTACCGAACTGGTCAACAATGAGGAAAACATATATAAATGTGCAAATAAACTTTGTGACGCCGAAAAGTCCCGAGGAAAACAAGCTAGCATTGGTCCCCTTTACTCCTAGACTTTTGAATAGAGTCACACTGTAGTAGTTCAAAGCTTGAATGCCCATAAAGTTCTGGAACAAAAACAAGCAACTTGTTATTCCGAGCCTTTTGAAATATTTGGTATTTCTAAAGAATATTTCCCGTGCAGGGTCTAAAATACCAGTGCCAACGGTTTTATTTTGAAAATCGATTGAATCTCTAATGGAATTGATTTCCCAGTCCATGTAATCATCATCGATGGACAGCTGTCTCAGCCAACAAAGATTCTTAAGCGCTTCGTTTTCCCGACCAACTTGAAATAACCAACGTGGAGACTCGACAAGGATCACCGACGCGACGAGAAACATCGCCGCAGGTATTAATTGGACGGCCATTGGAATTAACCATTGTCTATTTCCAGGTTGAACATGTTCGACAACGCCATAGTTGATCCAAAAGCCAATTAAGTCTCCGACCCTCCAGCCAACTTCAAAAAGCGCAATGATCTGACCACGAATCGAGGAAGGTGACACTTCACTCAAATATACAACTGTTAGATTTGTGGAAGCGCCCACCGTAAGTCCTGTCATTACACGCCCGATATACATGGGCACCAAGCTGCCCCTTACGGAAATTAACATTATTGCCGCCCCAAGGGTTCCAAGTGCTGAAAATATAATCAACGAGACCTTCCGGCCAAAATAATGAGCCAAAGGGTAGCCAAATAATGCACCGAAAAACGCCGCGGCGTGGAAACAGGAAATGACATTTGCAGAAACGTCTTGTGCCCTTGTTGTATTCGCTACTAGGTCGAAATTGGAGAGAAAGTATTCATTCTGAACTGTACCACCGATAAATCCACTATCATAGCCGATCAAAACTGATGCCGTTGCGGCCAAAAGCGCAGTCGCATATATTCTCCAGTTGTAGACTTTTGGAGGCGTCGGTCTTTCCTCCGTTCTACCAAATATATTCTTCATTCCTAATTTCTTCAAAACTGACATGATGCTTGCTTGCTTGACGCTTCCATCATAATCGTTGGTCAAGGCATCTAATGAGCACTCGCCGTTATATATATATGCGGTCTCAAATTTATATCTTGGCTGTCATCAATATCTGATAAAGTGGGCTTGACCTTACTTTGCTGAGGGGACACTCGAGAAATTATGCTTTCGGAACAACGGCCGGAAAAACAAAGTTGCAAGAAGGAAAGGAACGAAAAAGGGCGAAATGCGGGGAAGCCGGAGTTTAGACAGGAGATAGCTCTTCGCACTGCAGGATGCCAATAAATACACCATCATTATTTGGGGTCACGAGAACATGCATTTCCTCCAAGTGCGGGGACGCAAGGCAGAACCTCATCTCGGCCTACCAAAACGTATTAATTGTCAATATGCCTGTCTGGAGCCGACAGAGATTGCGACGCAGCAAAACTCCTATTAAAAATCTTAATCTATAAAATATGTATGGAGGGAGACTGGGCAGGCTTGCTTACCTAGTTTTCCCTTAAGTGAGGGAGTTTGCCAACCCCCCTGAAAATGCTAAAGACCATGTGCGACTCATTCCATTATCCAGATAAATGGATGAATCAAAGTTCAAATCACTGAAAAAATCGTACGAATCAGCTGGGTCGAACAGAGCTTGGTTTAGTTTCAGTATACCAGCCCAGCCGTTTTGAAGTGAATTAATAATTGGCGAGATCTTCGTTTGCCATTCTTCTTTGACAAATGACTCTAAGCGAATGTTGGAAGAAACTGGTGTAACTGGCAACATGTGAATGCCATGTATATATTCTGTGTTTCTGCCGAAATAGGTAGTGTAATCAATAATGTTGTCAAAGAGAATGCCGCTCACTTTATTTCCTATGATCTCTTGAGGCTCGACAGTGTTATCATCTTGGAAATAGAAATAATTGTTCATCGAATCTCTCATTATGCTAATCATCAAGTCACCTCTTAGTTCCATTGATAGATCGCCACTTGCTGATCCCCATAACTTCATGGCGTAGGCGAAATTGTAGTCTTCGCTACTACTCTCTTCATTTTTACCATTACCGTTTTCAAACAATCCAGCTGCCCAAGAATGTCCGTTGAACCAATCAAACATTCTTGACTGTGCAAAGTATTGATCTTCAGCCGATGGATTCGCAACGTCTCTAACCAAGGTGTTAACCCATTCTTTATTGTCAGCGGTCCAAGTACCGCCCAATTGAGAATCAACATAACCAATTACAGCGGCTGCATGAATAATATATCCATAATGGAAATGATGATCATTGTAATAGGTATTACCAAAATCATATTGTGTACTGGTCGAGGCCCAATCTCCTGAACTGACTAACCCATTGAATTTCGTATCATACACCAGAGGATATGTTTGGGCGTTTTGCAGCAGAACTTCGAAGGCCGTTTTCATGTTTTCCAAAGTACTTTTTGTTGTAGCTTCATCTTGAATGATTTGCGACACGGTTAAAAGAATGTATGAATATTTGTCAATCACTTTACCCAAATAATATGTATTCAAACCGCTGATACTTTCCGAAATACTAACTTGTAGTTCAGCATTAGCCACTTCGGCTAGCAATTGCAATTGTTCTGTAGTGTACTCTAATGGCGCGGAGCCCAATTGAGAGGACCAAGGTAGCCATGATATTTGCCTATTCAGAGACGTCGAAAATTGTAAACTGGTAGTCAAGTAACCACTCATTAGTCCTTTCGTTGTGGAAGAGAGTTGAATACCTGTGTAAGAGTTTTGCATAATGTCACCAAAAGAAGATTCATGGTGAGGCAAGGCAAAGATCATTGTGCATCCTGACGCTGATGAACCTTGGGTGGTGTATGCGAATTCGTAATTTGCGGAGGAGCCATCAGATACACCGCGAACTTGGAAGTCAGTTACATACATACCTGCAGCTTGATCATAAAAAACCTCATAATCTGTTTCATTTGGGGCAACAGCTAGTTGGACGATGAGACCATCAACATTTGAATTGGCTTCAATTTCGTTATCTGAGGTTACCTGCAAGGAAAAATCAGAAGATGTTAAGTCGCCAGGTCCTATCAAATAGCACAACCACGAGACGCCGTTCAGAAGCGTGATACGATATTTTAGAACGCCCTGGGCTAAGTTGCTGGATGATTCGGAGACCAGAGTATTGAAGCCAATGCTAGAGCCAATCTTGAGACTCAAAGAGCCGTGGTATATACCAGAGGCAAACCCCATACCTTGGACCAGGGGAATCTCCAGATAGTTTGAAGGATCGTTAGATTCGGATAGTACGACTCTCGTTGAAGATAAAGTCATTTTATCTATCTCCATCGTCATGCTTGAATCAAAGTTCGAGGCAGAAAGAACAACCTGAGCAATCCCTAAAGGATTTATCAAGTATTCTGAGTTACCGGAACTGTCATAATTACCATAGGCATACTGATCAGCTGTTGTGTGTTGAACTGCGAAGCCGTAGTTTTTGGAGGATGTGTACTTCCATAAAGAGTAAGGGTATACAAATGCAGGAGATTGCTGGGTGCCGACCATCAAATTTGTATAAAATTTATTTGTTTGAACAGGTCCACTGTTTGAAACTCCATCGGCTAATGACATAGGATTTGGTGCCCTACTAAAAACGTTAGGTGGCTCGTTCGTTGAAACAGCATTGAAAAGGTTCACAATTGTTGTGGTTGAAGGGTTAGTCGTAGCGGTTGAAGGGCTAGTCGTAGTGGTTGAAGGGCTAGTCGTAGTAGTTGAAGAGTCAATTGTAGTGGTGATGATGCTACTTGATGAAGTAAACAAAGAGGATGAATAGATATTTGTTTGTGTTGAAGACGATGAGGGATTGACAATTGTGAGCGTTGAAGACGACGACGGGTAAAGATCACTTGTTGTCAAGATCGATGATGGGTAAGGGGAGCTTTGTGTCGAATTGAAAGGACGAAAAGTTATTTGTGTCGAGTTGGATTCGTTAACTGAAGTTTTTGTTGAGTTAGATTGGTAAAAAGGAGCTGAGGACAGATGAGCAGAGCCGATGCTGGATGCAGTGTCGCTAGTAACCGTTGCAATATTTGTGCTTATAGTAGTTGTGAAAATTGTTTTGTTTGAAGCCAGTGAAGAGGGGACTATTTTGGTTTCTTGAAATGAATAGGAAGGCATCTGTGTGACTAAAGGATTATTCGTACCTATCGAGATAGAAGTCAAAAATGTGCCCGTTAACTTAGTGCCTGAAACTGGTGAGGAAGAAGAGAATAGAATCGAACTTGAAGTTGTGCCGGTTTTAGATAATAATGTGGTTATTTTACCTGTTGGTGATACACTGGAAATCGTTGAAGAAATATCAGAAATGAAAGATGAATCGTCTGCCAGAGCCGCAGTTTCCAAATTGACATCTGAACTTGAGCTAGAGCTTTTTACTATAGGATCGTCGTTAGAGTTTACGGCCAAAGTTTTCGGAGTTCGGGATAATTGACTTTCGTAATTCGATGGTCCGGATGAACTCCGGTAAGCAGTCGTTAAGGTAGAACCTGAGATCTTTTTTGAAGGCGAAGAAATTGTAACTGCACTCTTTGGCTGAATTGTTAAAGAACTTTCGGCTGATGCTGATACTCTTGCTACAATTAGGGAATGTGGGACATAAGGTTCGCCAACCGTCACTGTTGCATATGACAAAGTTTCAATGACATCAGTTTCCAGAACATTATGGGAATTCTCAGTTGTGAAACGTATATATGAGCTTTCCACAAAACGTAGCAAAAGAATGAATGTCAGATATACCTGCATATTGATTGGTTTTTCAAATATGGGCAAATTGATTGTATAGTTAACCTATCTCTTTAATTAAAGGCACAATTAACATACTTGACGCTTAAGTTGAAACATAACCTCATCAAGTATTTATATGTTCTTCATTGTCCCTGATAGTTGTCTTAATATGTCGTATATGCTCTGCTATTCCTTCATAGCCAGCTCTAATATTTAACTTTGAATGTTCAGCTGACAGATACCTAAGTTTCCTTCGAGCCCAGATCCGGAAACTTTATTTCAGCTGCTGGTTTCGAGCATCTCGCGGGTTAAGAGTTTCAAGATCTGATGTTTTGGCGGGCGTGGAGACGGCAGGCTTTACTTGCCGGCGACTTCGTGCTGGTTCCCCTAATAAACTTTTTGGGAGGAAAAGTACGCACAAAATACTTCGTACAAAATTGCAAAAAACTAAAGAATAGAAAACAAAAGGAAAGCTGGATCTTGATATGTACCGATTCGGTCATTGACTTGCTTGCCTAATCCCCCATAGAGTGCACGGATCTAGTTTGACATAAATGCGGGAAGCAAGCTGGCTGTGTCTCTTGCTGACTTCATATTTATCGAGCCCGAATTACCATGGCGCCTAACAGGAAGGACTGCGATCAGCACATGGTCGCGGTCAGAAGGCAGACGAATAATACCACGCTCGGGCACTTTGCTGAGCAGCCGTTGGCGCGGCAACCGACTTGAAGTCCTTTCATGCTAGCCCTAGACCCTGTTTATAAACGTGTATTGCGAGTTCCTGGTGAATTAAAAATTTATATATGTTAAATATATGTGTATATATGTTGGATGTCGCTTACTTGGCCTCCGGGTATTCAATGTGAGAGTTCTTGATCTGAATAGGAATGTCAATATGCGATGTCCCTGCACCTTTATCAAAGTTCAGTTTTACACGGAGCAAATAAGATCTAGAGCATAGACAGCTTTGGAAGCTAGGTACAAAAGTAGTCTTGAATTCTTCATTGAATCTTATATCCAGGGATAATGTTTTCATATACTCTGTTGCGCTGACACGGTCCCACTCATTTGATTTCCAATGTGAAAGTAATGAGTGACTGCTGTTTGATAGTGTGGTCTTCACTGTGCTGCGAGATACTCGAGGAATTATGCTGGAAGAAGAGGAAGCATTGGAGGGCACATCGTTTGTTGAAATGAGTTTTGATTTTAACGCACTTTTCATGACAACAACATCCACTTTCATCTGAGCCAAAGTCTGCACGTCACTTATCAAATTCAAGGGCATTAAATCAAAAAAAAACAGTTGCTTATTATTCAGGCTTCCTCGTGCACTTTCAACGAGAAGCGAATTTATCCTTGCTTGGTCATTAGTGAACTCCTCACCATACGTTTCAATGGTTGCTAACATATCTTGAAATCTTTTTTTAATTTCGTTGTATTTGCGCTCATCTTGAAGCAGCTCAGTGTGGAACTCCACAGGCTTACAGTTCCCTGTCGTTTCGGTTAAACAGATTAGCTCTGTTTGTAAACTATTTAGATCAGGAGGATCATGCGGGATACCATTTGCCGCCTGCATACAGAGTAGCTCTATTTCTAGGTTCTCCATTTTTTCCCGCTCTTCCATGGGAAGCAGCTGCCTTAGGTTTGACCAGTTCTGTTGGTTCTGATTATTTTTGATCGAGAAAACATTCTGCTTTTGGATCAGAGTTGGAGACCAATATGGCAGAGAGCTACGGGGTGACTTTAACTTCATCATTACCAGCCCATTTTTCTCAGAATTCATTCCCGAAGTGGTATTTCCGAGTTGGGATGTGGATGTGTTATAAAGCCCCTTGAGAAACGAGCTTTTAAGACCCAAGCTGAATATTGAAGTCATGGAGTAACTCATTTCGGATTCGATGTTGCCTTCTTCAGAGCAGTATTTTTTTTCAAGTGCCTCATGTTTAACATTTTCAGACAAGGGATTCCATGAGTATTTTTTTCTTGGAGCCATTGTCTGATTAAAGTCATCTAAACCCCGAATATCCTCCTCATTAATGGGAGCTGCTCGTCTCGACTTAGATAGAATATTTTCTACTTTTTCCAGTCGTTTTGTGATTATAGCATCGAAGTCTTCCAAATCTTTAAGACACTTCTTCTTATTGACGGGTTTTGAGTCAAAGCCGAACGGAATTATCCTGATGCTATATTTCTTTTCGCTCATTAAGCACATGTGCCCGGAAACTAAGTCTCTCCCTACTACCATTGCATTTATTGAGTAACCGACCAGATTATCACCTGAGAAGTCTCTCAAGAGAAGAGGCGAACCTCTTTCTGGCAGACGACCATATCCCAAACTTTCTGAATACTTTAAATTTGCAGCCTCAGTATTGGAACTGGGTGGCGTGTCAAACCCAAAACTGGGCGGTAAAAGAGAATGAGAAAAATGTTCGTGTTTACATGTTACATCTAGTAGCTGATGTGGAATCTTGAATGTGAAGAATTTCTTACGTTTATCTCCCGGATTTAGTGTCCTATCACTAGTTAGACCAAACCTTGTGTTATCAATGGAATCTAAAGTTTCACAAAGGCGCTCACCAGTACTCACATCCTCTGGAGTATATGACCAACTCGCTCCCAAATCTACCATTCTTAAAAATCTTTTCGTTGTTTTCTGAGTTCTAAAATGAGATTTTGTCTTTGAAACAACTGCACCTTCTAAAGTTAAATAAAACATGTCGAATTTTATTGGCTTAGTCGATCTGTTTTCCACTGTAAAATAGCCGTGGATAATATCACCAGATGTGAATTCTTTTAGCATGCATTCGTACTCGGGGGGCTGTCCCAACTTTGAAGCAGTCTTTGTTACGAAAATCTCTATCGCTAAAGAGGTTGCAACCTTTGGCAGGGTGTAAATTTTCTCAACTGGTATGGCTTTTATACTATCATAATTAGAGGTAGGAGTATGAGAAGAAATAGGGTATGAAGAAACGGAGGGTGATCGCAACACATCAACATTTATGTCTGAATTTTCTGAACCGGCAGTATCGCCGCTAATCATTTCAACGTTAGGTTCACGTTGAACATCTAAGGAAGGCTCTCGACTGCTGGAATTTACCTCATAGAAGGGCGGGTCTTCAGGATAGTAAGCATCGAAACCAGATTGAGGTATAGTACTGTGCAAGTTTTGATACATTTCAAACGATGGCAGAAGATCCGGCAGCACGAAGTTGTCAGGCTGAACATTAGCTTTTTTAGAACGATGCACTCCGCCATTATTTGCGTTGTGGTTGTCGCCTTGCTTGTCTCGAGACGACCTAGTCTTCATTCCCTCAGATAATACTCTCCCAAAAAGCGTGGACGAAGAGGATTCTCTTCGAGGGGCTGAAAAGCTATTCTGGCTTTCACTTGATTCTTGCATCCAGTTTTAGGCTCAAACTGTTGGTGTAAACAACTTGATTTGATCGTTCACAAAAGTCTAATTTTTTCAATCCTGTAGAGTTGTTCAAAATTATCAGGTCTCTTGAACGTAAATACCAAAACGACTGTGAAAGACGGTATTTATATGATTTATTGTAACGAATCGTGATGTATCCGATGACACGCAGTTGTCAATGATGAATGAGCCACAAGCGACTCTGAAGGGTGGATAGGGTAGGTGAGAAGCAGTAGTGTGGGTCGCGAATATTTCTCGCTATAAATATGAGTCAAGCTATTTAAATCTGACAGAATAAATGTCACATTCCTGCTTATCTAAGGTATCACATTAACTTAGCGAATTTTCTAAGGAACCGCTCGCTCAGTGCGTGCTCGGCGGGATGTAAGAAGGAAAAAAACAATGCCGTGAAAAAAACAGTACCATGCAACCGGACACAACAGGAAAGTACTGATATGACTAATAGAAAGTAAAAGAATGTCAAAGAGTATTAAGTATCAGATAAGTTTCATTTAAAATTGATCAGTTCATCGTATATTCATGGCCCCAACCTATCTCAATGTCATAATCGGGATGCACAGTCTTTCAGTGAAAGAATTCATCGGGAATTACCCTTGCTGGATCTTGACCTGCGAACGATGAGATCAAACTTGTCCTTCCACAACATTCTGGAATTGAATATTATCGTACGAGCCTTTCAGCCTCTTTAGAAAAGCTCCTGCTATGAAGCTAAGGGTCCGACACACATAATTGATGGACAGCACATTGACTCCTCAGGGCGAACTGAGCGGACTAAATTCAGCGAGAATGCTTAAGTCTCACCAGTGGGCGAAGCAGGTCCCTGTTACCATCAAACTATTAGTCATCATGAATCAAATTTGACGCATCGTCGAGAAAAAATTGATAAGCCTCTGAAATCTGATCTCATGTGACGAAGCATGTGGCAAGCTGGCTTCTTCTCTTCCTCGCATCACGTCTCTCGCAAAGAACATGAAATGCTTCTTTTGTGCTTTATAAAAAGTATTAAAATTAATAAGCTGCTTCTTTTCAGTATATAATGAAGTTGAGGCGTTTTAAAGATCCAAAAGTTCTAAGTGTACTTCTTGACAGCTGCTGAGATCTCTTTGATATCTTTCGGATCTGTTCTGCAGCAACCACCGATGATTCGAGCACCGCTACTAATGTACTGTTTGACTACCGTGTCCCAGCTGTTAAGCTTGTCACTATTGGGCAACCATATCTTTTTCTCAGTATCGTAGACTTCCCCACTGTTAGGATAAGCAAGCAAGGCCATGTCGGGTAAAGCCCGATTTAGGGATTGAAGAATTTCAGGGGACTGGTTGAAACTAACACAGTTGATTCCTAGAAGCAAGAAATTAGGATTGACTTTGTCACCTAAGTCTTTAATAACTTTTGCAACCCCCTCCATGGTGGTACCGTCTCTCAATACACCGTGATCATGCACAGATAATCCAATATAAAAAGGTTTAGATATAATGCTCTCATCCCAGGACAATATAGCCTTGAGTTCGTGTATGTTTGGAATTGTTTCGAATCCAATCAAATCCAATTTCTCATTTTTGTTGAAGTTGTCAAGCTGAGGTTTGAAATATTGATAGAAATCAATGCTCTCTGGACTGGCACCATAATTTCCTGTAAACTCACAACAGACATGAGCGCCCCATGGGCCAATGCAACCAATCAGATATTTTTCTTCACCAATGCATTCACGAGAAAAATCTACAATTTTTGACAAAAGGTTGTCGTACCCAATTAGAGTTTTAATAGGTGTGTTTTCCGAAACTGATTTGAAACTCGTCTGGTACGTTATAGTCATCAATATTTCGGCACCAGCCTCCAAAAAATCATTGAACATTCCTTTCACAATCTTTCTATGAACAGATGGCTCATCATCGGACCAGAAGGATTCATCAATGAATGGAATGGTAGACCACACAGGGTTAGCAACCTTGATACCTCTGTTCTCAAGCTCTGTTCCCTGTCCACCATCGAGAACGAGAACCTTCGTGGGATTATCAACCAGTAACTGCTTCAAAGGAATACGTGACATTGTTTTCTAGTCCTTTACACAAAAATTTGATCAGTGATTCCCAATTATGTTGAATAATGGTCCTGAACGGCCTGGTTGAACTAAGCCTTTGATCTAATGTAAGCAAATGCTAGAGAGGAAATCTTTGAAGTTGTTTTCAAAAAGCTGCTGTGACTAATAATCTTTTTGAAAAATGATCTGATCGATGACAGAAGAATGAATTTTTCACTTTTCACTTTTCGCTTTTCGTCGTATAAAACTGATCTTAAGTGCCGTGCAGTTGAGGAATCCCCGCGTCGAGGCATTCAAAGTTGGCGCTCCACGCTATGCGTAGCGTTGGGCGACGCTAAGAGATGTAAATATAAAGTTTGATTGCAGAAAAATTAGATGCTATCTATAGAAGAAATTTAACACCAGAACCTGTAAATCTTGTAGTAGAAAGGCTTTGAAGCGATTAGTTCCTTTTCAGCTTCTTTTTGGGCTTTGAACAGTTCTAGATTCTCTATGGAACACCCGGTGTCAAGGTCAATATCACTTTTTTTAATATACCAATGCCTCCAATCTCTTCTATAAATTTTATGCGAGATATAGACAACGATCATAATGGGAATGCTTAAACAATATTGGAAAAAAGCTTCAGCTGAGCTTGGACTACCCACTGGAGAGGCTGAAACATATATCTCACCAGCTATCAACAATGCATTTAGCACACATCCTAAAACTCCCCCGTATACACCTAGCATAGACTTGTAGGCAATATCATCACTCGATCTTCCTTGGGCTTTCAAAGCCATTCTGAACCTAATTTGGGACAGGCAAATACAAAACCAGGTAAAAAAAGATGAAATGGAGCACAGAGCAAAAAGCCAGGTGAAGACGTCTTCTTGCTTACTCGAAGCAACCAAGAAACCAAGTAAACCGAAAGCCCCGCTAATTGCGATACCAGCTAAGGGTCTTCCTTTTCTGTCCATATAAGCGCAAATCGATGGAAGTTGGCCAGACGCACCTAACGCTTGAATTAGTCTTGAAGAAGCGTAGACGCACGAGTTACAAACAGATACCACCGCAACTAAGATTATAACATTCATGAAGTTTGAGACTTTCCCGCCCATTGAGCCTGTATTGCTTAGGGCAATAACAAAAGGAGATGCCGAAAGATCTTCACTTGTTGAACCATTAAGTAGTCGGTCATCAGTGTAAGGTACCAAGCAGCCAATAATGACGACGGTGGTAATGTAAAAGATTGCTATTCTCCAAAACGTACCTTTTGCAGCACGAGATATTGATGAAATGTTCTTGGACTCTGTGGCAGTCAACAACACTAATTCACTACCACCAAACGAGAAAGCCGCGGAAACAAAGGTGTTACACAAATTCTTGAATACCGGCTCCGCAAAGGAGCCCGGATTGTGCCAATATTTAGTGCCAATGTATCCATTAGAATTGGGACCACCCCCAGCGATTAGTACAATACCAATGATAATAAATATTATTATTGCGAGGATTTTAATAATCGACAAAACAAATTCTGTTTCCGCAAACCCTCTCACACCGAATAAGTTCAAGAACATGATCAAAACGTAAAAAATAGCAACCCAAACAGCAGGATTGACAGTTTGATTCCAATAAGAGATTGTAAGCGAACAACCAATCAATTCACTAGGGAACGAAATCAGCCAAGATAATGCATAGTTTGTAGCAACAGTAAAACCAATCGATTGATCTACAAATCTGCTTACATGTGTAGCGTAGGAACCGGAAACAGGAAATTGACACGAAAGTTCTGCAGCGCTTTGGACAACACAGAACATGGAGGTACCCACTAGTAGAAAACCAATTAACAAAGCGGCAGGTCCAGAAGCCAAGGAGTAGCCTAAACCAATGAAAAGACCCGTCCCCAAAGTACCTCCTATGGCAATCATTGTCAAGTGCCGTTGGCTCAAAACTTTTTGGTATGGCTGTGAGGCTAATTTCCATTGGATTTTTTCCTCTTCTGACTGTTCCACATTCTCGAGATCTTCTGTTATGACGTGCAGGTTACTTTGCTTGAATGAATCCTTCATTCTTCTCATCACGGAACCAGAATGGTCTGAATGAGATGGTATCCCCGTAGATTCAGTCTCTGTTTTTGTGAACCTGTCGGATTCCTTGTCCATTTTCGTACTATCCATTCTTACAGTTCCAAAAAATTTTTAATGGCAGCCTTCGAAAGGATTGGATATGTCTCCAACTTTTAAAGCTCTTACATTTCACATGTATAAATATAAGTAACGCCTTTACTTGACGGTCTGATTTTTCGATATCACAAAATTTTTATACCGGCTGCCTGTAAAAAGAAACATGTTTTTCGAGACAGTGTGGCGCTCTTGCCGCTCCGTCACATGGCTGAAGTTTTCTCCGGTTCCACGGGCCGAGAAGAAAATCTGAGATCCTGCCGTAATGTCAAGCAAAGGCGGCCAAATTATGCGCCGAAGAGGGCCGCTGCGTGAAAACAAGAAGTAACATTTGCAGACACGCCATGTGCCTGGATTTTGTGGGTTTGAGATTGAAATTGAAGAGTATTTACCACCAATGAATCCACCATCATTTCCAGACCCTGTGCCCTTGCAAAAAACATTACGGCACTTGTCGAATAATTAAAGCATTAGAACATGCGACAAACTGGTGATTAATAACCTACTCGCGCAGGTGAAATTCGACACGTCTCTTGAGAAAAAGGAAGATGGCTGTGACTTTTGGTGATTTCGAACAAGGGAGGCATGCGACTCCTCTGGGCAATTTCGTGGATCGCTTTTCTGTTTTAGCCGACTACTAACTTCCCTTTCTATTATTTTTTGTACGCCCGATCTTTGCTATATTGCTAGATCGCCTACAGGGTAATTATTCAAGGCTGCCCACTAACCAATTTTGCTCACCTTATTCAAGTTACGATCGAAAAGCAAAGCGAGTGATTCTTTACCCTGAGGTGATTATCAATCATAAACCTCGGTTATTTGCTTGGCTGCATTCTCGTTAGCAGGCCCGGATTCCAAATATGGATAGATCTGCGCCTGCAGATGTTACCCCATTGTAGTTTCCAAGCTCCCCGGCAAACATTCGCTAGTAAACAAACAAGGCCTCTCTGCGCTAATATCTTCCCCGCGCGTACTTCTGGAGCTGTATTTTACCATACCCGATTAGTTTTCGGCAGGTAAAAGTCACGGCAATACGGCGGTTATGTTCCGTCCGGTGCCACTCATTCTGTAATAAGTGAATACGACCGTAATTTGCCCCCAAATGAATCGGTACACCAATAATATACATGAGCACGCGCTAGTGAAGGAAAAAACCATTCAATGGGTGGACTGCATTTAACCATATGAGGGATAAACAGAGGATCATTTCCCGATGAGTCTTCTGGTGCTTGTTTGACCTCACCGAAAGACAACTTCCCACACCCCAGCGCTTTCTTTGCCCGAATCCTTACGTTATCGAATGAGTTCCTCTAGGACCATGGGATTTAATGGCAGGGACGCTAACCGACGGTACGCCGTAAGTAAAACTTTGACTTGGCCAACATCGAAGGTCACGATTCTGGAACGAACATGCCTTTGATTGCTGATCAAAATGCCTGTCTGCGTTCAACAAGGATTTCAATGCATCCAAAAACATCATGCTTAGGTATTTCACTGAGCGTTCGATGTAATTCTCTCCAGACTTGGTTCCTGCGCAGTCACATGCCTTTCAAGTTCTTAGCGGTTTTCATACTGAAAGTGGATATCTGTGCGCACGCTGGGGGTCGCCGGACGCCCAGTTTCATAATAAGTATCGGTCCGCAAATTGACCGTGGCGCAAATTTTAGCAATCTTGATCTGTTAGCCCGGATTATGACAGAACTCTATCGAAGGCATACTTTAGATTAGGCAGCTGAAACTGAGAGTTTTTTCGCACATACTGTCAATCGAGATAGCTTCATGAATTCTAGAATAAGCGAATAAATTTTCTGGCAAAAAACGGCACAAACCATACAAGTTTCTAATTTGAGAAAAATTTCAGTGAGCTGATACCGTGAATTATGCAACATTAAAATCAGGGTCAAGGCTACTCAACTCTGATACCATGATAATATGGGCCATGCTGATCTTGATTGACCTATTTGGAAAAGTAGATACGCTATAGAAAGAATCTAGTGGCCAGGTCTTCTGTAAAGTACTTTCGAGGTTTGGTAGCCAACTTTGGTGTAAAGCATTTGCGCGCGATGGTTAAAAGAATCAGTGCACCAATATACGTGAGGTGTGTTCATTTTATCGGCTTCGTCATATACAAATTGAATTAGCCTTCTCCCTAGACCCTTTACTCTTGCATTCTCATCAACATAAAGGTCATTTAGGTATATCCTATCTACGGTATCCCAAGTTGTCATATGGCTGAAATAATTGACCATGCCAAGTGCCTTGCCATTTGTTGTATCAATAGCCAGCGCCGCCCACATTTTGACTTCTGGGTTTATAAATCTTTCAAAATTGGCATTCGACATTTCCTCCGGTAAGGAAACGTTGTAAAAGGTTTGGTATAATTTCCATAGCCGATCCCATTCTTCCAGATCATCTTCTTTGACTAGTCTAACAATAATCGAAGAGGACATGATTATTATACAGACTGCTGAGCACCCTCAAAAGAAGAAGTCGTTAAGAGCACTACGCGTGAATAGTTCGTTTTTATACTAATTTAGGTGTTCTGTCAGCTTCATTAGAGATCCGCGCGGGACACTAATCAGGCAAGCTATGAATATAATGTGAGTCATGTCAATCATTGAAGAAAGTGGCCAGCAAAAAAAAGCTTAAAAAACAACAGGATAATACCGCAATTGCCCCACACGCATAGATGACGTGCATATTTAGGGCTCTCGGCGATGTAGCTCCTGGGCGGCTAAAGCCCTAGGGTATATATCAGTTACTATTACTCAAGTAGAAATTAGATCAATCGTGACTGTTCAGAAAGCTGGTTGGCTAAATATAATAAAAGGCATGTTTAGAACAAGCACCAGTATATTATCATTTTCCAAACCTTGGCAATCTCAGCCCCTTTTTTTCTTGTGACTTGACTATTTCAAAATGTGGAGATGAAGCCTACGGTCGAGAAAATGTTGATCGATGAGGAAAAAAATATCTCGATATAATTTTTTTAGAAGAGCGAAGCATCTGTAATTTGGCCCTTAGCTTATGATCTCCACTTCAATAGAAATGATCAAACTCGGTTCAAAATCAATTATGGCATAACAAACAATTAAAAAACATAGTTTGTCGCCGGGTCAAATAGCTTTTGAAACTAAGATTTGAAAGTGCTCTAGACAGTAAAAAGGACCCGTCGAAGTGGCGCTAAAAATCACATGAAGCAGGCAAAAAAATTAAGAGGTGCAGGGACAAAAGATCATATAATGCAACAAAAAACAGATAAAGGTTCATGATAAGTTGAATTAAAAAAAAATAACTAAAAGGCAATAATTTTGAAGTCTTAAATAGAATTAGATAGAACGCTTTTTATCTATTTCTTTTAAGCATGAGCAGATTTCAAAGTTGAACTGTTGCTGTTACTGTTCTCGTCCAGCTCAATATTTGGGGACTTTGTATTATGGTTATGAAACTCAGCATGTAAGAGTTTACCAACTCTATGCTCAATGTAGCCATTATCAGGATAGTTGACAGGTGATTCACATCCAGTGAAAATAAACAAGTCATACACAAGGCCTCCAGCGATTCCACCGGCAATTGGGCCACCCCAGCCACCCCAGGCCCACCACCAGTGTGTAAAGTGAAAAGCTTGTGGGCCATAGCCAATCATAGAAGCAAATATACGAGGTCCAAGGTCACGGGCTGGATTGATTGTGAAACTTGTTTGATAGCCAAGAGCCATACCAATCGCAGCAACCAAAAATCCAACAATTAGGGCCGTCATTCCATTAGCAGGTGGAGCATTACTATCATCTAGCAGTGCCATCAAGCAACCAACCAACATGGCTGCACCGATAAATTCGTCGAAGAACGCATTCCTCCAAGTTACGTACGGTTTGGGGTCAGTGAAGAGACATGCACCCGTTGCCACTGTTCTAATATGTGCTCCCCCTTCGAACTTGGTTATCGAGCTCCAGAAATACCCGTAGGCCATGGCTCCTCCAAAATAGGCACCAACGATTTGAGCAAAAATATATACAGGCACCTTTTTCCAAGGAAACTTTCTGAAGATGGCCATCGAAATGGTAACGGCTGGGTTTATGTGGCCACCACTTATACCACCAGCAACATAAACACCAAGCATGCAACCAAAACCCCATGCAAACGACAATGATTCATACGAACCCCCAGCACCGTCTGTTACAGTAGCCTGGAGATTACCGCCTACACCAAAAATGACAAGGACCAATGTGCCAAGGAACTCTGCAAACGGCTCACGCAAGCGATACCGAATCTTGGCCCAAAAATTGGTAAACGTCATTTGATCTGGATCATCTTCGTCAATTCCATCACCTTCACTACCGCCATTTCCATCTAAAACCCCAGTGATTTCGGCCCCTTGATCAAAGTCGTCCTTCAAAAAACGTGAATCACTTGGCACACTTTTACGATTGGTCTGTGCTTTTTCGAGCGGTGCTGATTCTGCATTTGCAATAGATGATTGACAGCTTTCTCCTCCCAAAGAAAATTTAGCATTATGGTGCACTGGATTTCCGTCATTTTGAGCAAACTCAATTTGAGAATGAGAGGGCTTACTAGGGTGTTCAGTTCTTTCTTTAGAAGAAACTCCACCAGTGTTCGGCAGCTGAGCTTCGATATCGGTAAGCTTCATGTTTGATGCTGCACGTCTGAGAAACCTCTTCCAGTCATTTATTGAGGTCATCGAACCAGATCTAGACACCTCCCTGGACCCAGGTCTTGAAGATGCACGAGATCTAGCCTCAAGGTTCTTCTGGATCATTTTTTCAGCGAGACCTTGGTCCAAAACATGTGGTAGAGGCTGATTCAAACTCCACACGGGTTTTTTTCTATTTCCACCCATGGAAGGATTCAGATGACGATAGAGTGGATCAACATAGTTCCCATTGCCACGATTCATGGCACCAGATAGATAGTCTTCCATCAGGCGAGTTTGATCAACGCCAGAGACATTCAAAGACTTCAGATTTGGAGAGGAATAAGCATATCCCACAGAAGGATTTCTTGGCTCAGGACGGAGTGTATCCTCAACTGAAGATTTTGTTAAAGGTGTCAATGGAGCTAAGGTATTTCTAGAGATTCCGCCAAGTTCAGAAGGTCTTAAGCTTCCTCTTCTCAACGATGAAGTACCAGCGTCTTCTGCTATCTCTCCAGAGCCTTTTACATTTCCCTTCCAAGTTATTTTTCCGGTAGGCTTGTCCTTTGGAGCGGCTAGGGGTGTCTCTGGAAGATCAGCATCGTTTACAGAAGATTCGCGCGAATCTTCAGAAGAAGTAGAAGAAGATCTTCGGTTACTCATGGATTTGATCAAATTGTTGGTGTATGTACCAGGTTGAGGAAACTTCAAGGCCGAATGATGATATTACCGGGTGGGTCTAATATAACAGTCAAAGGTAAACCTATAAATACACCGCGAAACTAATTCGCAAAAGAAGTGGACTTTTAGTGGTTATGGAAGCGGGATAACTCTCGCGGCAATCCGGCTCGCATCTTCAATACCCCACGATTTCAGAATCTAAAAATCGTTCCATATATTATAAGTAGGGCCACTTTACGATTACCACACCGTTATCGTATACCCCTCCTGTGCTTAAAATATCGCTGCAGAATGAGCTAAAAAATTAAGCTCTGAATTAACCTCATAGTTTGATAGAAAGGGGGGGCGTGGCGGGGGGCGGAACCTTTTCCGGTCCGGAATAATACTCGGATCAAAAACGCCGGGACCCCGGATCTTCGAAGATCCAAGATCTTTTCGCTTGGCTCCAAGGAACACGGGTTTTAAAGTATTTGCAGTGGCGTGGTCAGATGACGCTTAACTCCACTTCGACGATTACAGACGGACATTACAGCGTAAAATTGGGTGGAAACTGGAAATCCCAGCATCGCAATTAATGGCGACAATAAATTTAATATAGCGCATAAAAAATCGGAGTGTGCTCTTGTCGCATAGAAAGAGAACTGACATCAACTTCCTGCATTTCCTCGCGACAAACGCATACTTGAATTTCCGACACCTACTACTTCATAGGTTGAGGAATTTCACTTTTAGATCGTGGGGGCCGGATAAATCTATGAATAATGTTACAATAATCATAAGACTTCGTC
Source organism: Zygotorulaspora chibaensis (assembly GCA_030565665.1). NCBI lineage: Eukaryota > Fungi > Ascomycota > Saccharomycetes > Saccharomycetales > Saccharomycetaceae > Zygotorulaspora > Zygotorulaspora chibaensis. The sequence continues at coordinate 46,652 of JAJMCM010000016.1, read as the reverse complement.
AATGGGGGCCAACAAGAAATACCGCAATAAACAGGGGAAGCTGTGCTCGTAGAAATGAATGATTTCTTTATGTATATATATATATACGCATGATTATAAGTTAATTCCACTTCAAGTAGTTATTTTGAGAAGTCCATCTGTCCCTATCCAAAGCAAACAGAAAAATACTATCATGTCACACAAACAATTCAAATCTGATGGAAACATCGTCGCTCCTTACTTACTTGGGCTTGCTAGAAGCAACCCGGGTCTTACGGTAATTGAACATGACCGTGTTGTTTTTAGAACCGCGTCGGCCCCTAATTCGGGGAACACACCTAAAGTTACTCTGGTTTCAGGAGGTGGTAGTGGTCATGAACCAACTCATGCAGGATTTGTTGGAGATGGTGCTTTGGATGCAATTGCCGCCGGAGCTATTTTTGCCTCTCCGTCGACAAAGCAGATTTTTTCTGCTTTAAAGGCTGTTGAATCCCCTAAAGGATCTTTGATTATAGTGAAAAACTACACTGGTGATATTATTCACTTTGGCTTGTGCGCCGAGAGAGCAAAAGCCGCTGGCATGAAGGTCGAGATGGTGGCTGTTGGCGATGATGTATCAGTGGGCAAAAAGAAGGGTTCCTTAGTGGGACGCAGAGGCCTGGGTGCTACAGTCCTGGTTCACAAGATTGCTGGTGCAGCCGCCTCTCATGGACTTGAATTGCATGACGTGGCCAAGGTAGCTCAATCTGTCGTTGACAATAGTGCAACAATTGCTGCCTCCCTTGATCACTGCACCGTTCCAGGTCACAAACCCGAGAATATCTTGGGTGAGGACGAGTATGAAATCGGAATGGGTATCCACAACGAATCTGGTGCCCAGAAATCTTCGCCATTACCATCTATCCCAGAACTTGTTTCCCAGATGTTGCCTTTAGTGCTAGGTGAGGATGAGGATCGCTCGTACGTCAAATTCGATCCGAAGGACGACGTGGTTTTGATGGTGAACAATATGGGTGGTATGTCAAACCTAGAGCTAGGATATGCAGCAGAGATGATTTCTGAACAACTGATCGAAAAGTATCATATCATTCCCAAAAGAACTATTACTGGCACATTTATCACTGCTTTGAATGGGCCCGGGTTTGCTATCACTTTAATGAATGCCTCCAAGGCCGGACCAGACATTATCAAGTATTTCGACTATCCAACAACTGCAAGTGGTTGGAATCAAATGTATCACTCCGCTGATGACTGGAAAGTCCTTGCTGGTGGAAAGGTTCCAACCGCACCTTCTTTAAAGACTGTGAAGAACGAAAAGCCTTCAGGAGTGAAGGCAAACTACGATACGTTCGCTAAGATCTTACTTGCTGGAATTGCCAGGATCAACGAAGTCGAACCAAAGGTTACGTGGTATGATACGATCGCCGGTGACGGTGATTGTGGAACTACTCTCGTCTCCGGTGGTGACGCCTTAACGGAAGCTATTGAGAATCACACTCTGCGTCTTGAAGATGCGGCTCTAGGTATTGAGGATATCGCATACATTGTCGAAGACTCCATGGGTGGTACTTCGGGTGGCCTGTATTCTATCTATCTCTCTGCTCTCGCAAAAGGTGTCAAGGATTCTGGAGACAAATCTCTTAAGGCCGAGACCTTCAAAGGAGCATCCCAAGCTGCTTTGGAGGCTTTGTACAAGTACACCAGAGCTCGTCCAGGTTATAGAACACTGATCGACGCTCTCCAGCCATTCGTAGAAACCTTGAATGCTGGAAAAGGTCTAAGAGCTGCTGCAAAGGCTGCTCATGAAGGGGCAGAGAAGACCAGGAAGATGGATGCTTTAGTCGGACGTGCTTCTTACGTGGCTAAAGAAGAGTTACGCAAGCTTGACAGTGAGGGTGGATTACCAGACCCGGGCGCTGTTGGTCTTGCGGCCTTGCTTGACGGATTCGTTAGTGCTGCCGGATATTAGAGTAACGTGTTCTTACAGTGTAGAAATCAACAATGCACTATAACGTCGAGCCAGTGAACTTAATTAAGTTCAATTGGTATTAGGAGAACACTATTACACACGAAAAGATGATGCTTATATAAAATAGATTATAAAGATAGAGTGCCACGAAGAAATTACAATACTATGTGTAAACATATATATATTTGCCGCCGTCAGCTAGTGATGGATATGGGAAATAAATTGTGCAAACGTACGTGTCTGTTTTCTCTCGCGCTATCCTCCCTCCACAGAGGAGAGAGGAAACTGCTTTATTAGGCAAGAAACCTCTTCTGCGGAACAATGTTGCACATTTCTGGTTCAAACCTCACCATAAGCTGAATCTATTCTCAATAGTTGGACAGACAATTTTTCTGCCACTTCCCTGATGCAAGCTTCTTTTAAATTAAGCGAGGCAAAAGAGGACATTTACTTCGATGCTTTTAAATTATCAGCCACTCCAGATTTTGGAAACTGAAAACCAATACCACTGAGGAGATAATGATTAGAACACGTACGCATTCTGGGATAAACGTGGCTATTTCAGTTTGGAAAGTTAACAAAAGATTGCTTTATTATTCTATAAGTGCTAAAAAAATACGTAGCCAGTTAACGTTTCCAGTAGTCATGAGTACCGATTGCCTCTGAAACTATTTTCATCATTTTAACTACTTTTTCCTCTTGAAGTTTCTTGCAGACTATTTGAAGTGCCACGGCACCTCCATGAACGTCTTCTGCGTTATAATTTTCATACGTTGCTTTATCAAGATCATTTTTCGGAACGTAATCATCATCCTTCAGGTCAACACTCTTGTCCACTCTGGTTACAGGTATGGTCCCTGCTGCCCAATCCAGGGCATTGAATACCGAAGTGTACCCAACGTACTTGAATTTTCCGATACTCACCCCAGAATATGGAGACACCGGCATTATGATGGCGTCAATAGGCTTACCACTTTTTGTTCTTTCCGCTGTTTTGTTCCAGTTATCCAAATATTCCTTGCAAAGTTTCGTTCTCTCAGCATGCAAATCCCATAGTTCTGCCACTCCCATCTCTTCTACAGTGTTATACATTTCCATATACGGGAAAAATGGTTCCCCGCTGAGGTTAGCATATTCCTTGCAGTGAACACCTCCATCGCTTAAAAAAAAACTAGTGATTATGTCACCCAAACGCTTATGATGCATTGGTTCCCATTCAATAACTTCATGTCCTCTTTTCTTCAATTGCTGCACTGCAATATCAATTCCTCTAGAAATACCAGGATATGGCTTCACTACGCCGTCATCTTTCAATACAGCAAACGTCAATGTTTCAGGGAGTTCTATTTCTCTCCATGGGATTTCAAGGCATTTAGGATCAAGATTCCACGGTTTTCCCTCATTTATAAGAGTTTTGCAATAAAACTCAAGGTTTTCGAGCCTTGTCGAAATCGGCCCATTCACACTAGCTACTGATTCCAGCCCAGGAAGACCTGATCTAGCCCCAAAAGTCGTAAATCTACCGGAAGAAGGTCTTAAGGTAAATAAATTCTGCATTGCTGCGGGAATTCTTAAGGATCCTCCGATGTCGGATCCAATACCCCAGTAGCAACTGCCTAACAATGCGCCTAAGGCACACTCACCGCCAGAGCTTCCGCCAGATGTCAAATTTCTATTAAAGGGATTGCAAGTATTGTCATAAATGAAATTAACAGACTCGGGCATCATCATTGCTACTGGAACGTTAGTTTTGAAGCAGAACACAGCTCCCATTTCCCTCAAACTGGCCACTATTGTTGAGTCATATTGAAACTCTTCAGGGTCAAAGGAAAATCCCACAAATCCGATCGTGGTGGCCTGGCCTTTAACGTTTAGGTTGTCTTTCAATGATATAGGTATTCCATGTAGAGGACCTTTAAGTTGACCCGTTTTTTCGTAAAACTCGTCAAGTTCTTTCGCCATTTTCAAACCTTCTTCAAAAAATACTTCACTCAGACAGTTAACCAGCTGGTGAGCAATCGAAGCCCTATGGCAAAAGGCAGAAGTAACTTGATATGAAGACCATTCCTTATTTTTCAATTTTAACGCGATTTCTAGAACAGTGGATTCGGTGATTGCTATTTCCTCCTTGCTCAAATAGCCAGAATTTAATGGCCATTGTAATACATCTTGAATATCAGAGCCTGGTAAGTCCTTTTCTGGAATCAGCCATTCTTTCACGAATTTCGAGTCTCTTTGCTTTCTCTTCTCTAAAGCAACCTGCTTATATGTTTGTTTTGTCATTTTTATCTTACAGCACTGCAGAGATCGCAACACAATCTTATCACAATTCTACATTAGAAGCTAAATTTATATCAATCATAACTTGCTTCTGGAAATGCAATGAAGGTTTTTCCTGGCCGGGAGCGTACTTCATAGTCCCTCTTATCCCCTTCGTCTCTGATAACGAAGGAGGAGATAGCGTATCTATATCTCGCTTGGCGATCAAATCCCGAGCAACTGAAAACCACAAGATACAACTGATGAGTCGAAAATGTCATATCTGGGCTTATCTTTCCAATATCCTATTGTGTAATTCGTTTGTTAATGGTTTCCAGGTGCGGCTTGGCATGGGAAGAAATAGATAAAGGACGCGTGATACAACGACAGGGATCCAATTTCTGAAGCGACATAGCGTTGGTATCGGAAATGTTTTTTTTTTTTGTAAATCGAGCGCCGAGGCGATAAAGCAGATAAGGAACATCTTTAATTGAAATCGGATTTATTGTTAGTTAAATGACCGAAAGCTTCTGAGGGAAGAGTATTTAAACGTTGAAGATTATAGAATGCTAAGAAGTTCCTATTATCGATTTAAGACAGGACAGCTACAATTACACAAACGAGCATGTCTGAGAGTAGTGATGCTCCAGGAAATACCAAAGAGGTGACTGAGAGTCACTATGAATCAAAGACTAGTGATTTGAAATCACTTCCTATATTGTCGAAGATCAAGGCCATTTTTTGGGGTAATCCTCCAGCTGACAAAAAGGAAAGAAAACTGTTGTTCAAAATTGATTGTTTTGTTTTGTCATATGTCTGCCTCAACTATTGGATTAACTACGTCGACAGAACAAATTTATCTAATGCTTACGTCTCTGGTATGAAAGAAGACTTGAAAATGGTTGGTGATAATTTTAACGTTATCAATACCTGTTTTACCGTTGGATACATTGTTGGAATGATCCCTAATAATTTGATGCTATTGAAAGTTCCACCCCGTTATTGGCTTACATTTTGTTCCTTTTCCTGGGCTTTGCTGACGCTGGGTATGTACAAGGTAAGTTCATTTCGTCAACTGTGTGTCATCAGATTTTTCCAGGCTATTTTTGAAAGCTCCACATTCGCGGGCACGCATTTGATTTTAGGTTCATGGTACAAGGAGGAAGAGATTAATACTAGGAGTGCTACTTTCACAAGCAGTGGATTAATAGGTTCAATATTTTCGGGATTTATGCAAAGTGCGATATATTCTAATATGGATAATTTACATGGCCTGGCTGGCTGGAGATGGCTATTCATTATAGACTGTCTCATCACCATTCCAATTTGTGTATATGGCTTCATATGTTTCCCAGGCACTCCAGATAAAATCAAACCAAGCATCTTTTTCTCCCAAGAAGAATTGGAGTTAGCTAAAAAAAGACTACCACCAAGAGATGAAACAACGAAACTTGACTGGTCAGTTTTCAAAAGAGTAGTTGGGAGGTGGCATTGGTGGTTTTTTAGTCTATTGTGGGTTCTCGGAGGAGAAAACGAATCCTTTGGGTCGAATGCTCTACTTGCGTTGTGGTTAAAATACAAAAAGTACACAGTTGCGCAAAGAAATCATTATCCAATGGGAATTTTTGCAGTCGGTATTGTGGCCACATATTGTAGTGCTCTTTATATTGACCGTACAGGAGGAAGAAGACATTGGCATATTGCCATCTTCATTAGTACGGCACTGGTGATTGCGTCAATTGTTATATTGGCAGATCCTCTCAAAGACTCCGCGATGTTTGCAGCGCAATATATCTCGGGCATTTCATATGCAGGGCAAGCTATCTTTTTTGCATGGGCTAATGTTGTCTGTCACAATGACTTACAAGAAAGGGCAATTGTTTTGGCATCCATGAATATGTTCTCAGGAGCAGTTAATGCCTGGTGGTCACTGATCTTCTATACTGCAACCACAGTCCCCAAATTCAAAAAGGGCTGCTATGCTATGCTCGGAACAACAATTGCAGGTGCTATTGTTGCTGTGCTAATACGCTATTTACAGTTGAGAGAAGAAAAACAACTAACACAATCTAAGAGCGACGATGAGATGGGAGAGGTTGTGTATTACTCTCGTAATAGCGAAGAGGGAGATTACGATAATAGCGGTAAAGTAACGGTCTCGCAGCAAGTTGATAGTATTAGTCTCGAGAAAGTTGATAAATAGGTGTTATAGATTTTAAAGTACCTTTAAGGTATTAGGTCGTGGCTGTTTTCTATATTTCAAACTCAAAAATTTCTTTGAGTTGCTATGTCAGGGATAAATATACACATAGGTATGCATATCAACTTCTTTTGAAGAAAGCACATCACATTTGGAGCTTTTTTAATTAAATCGTGGCCGGAGAAATATATGACTCCAAAATTGGTCAAGAGCATTTAACCCCGTAATGTGGGGCATGCACAGAGGGTTCATGGATAATTATATTTTCACCAATGCCTACTTTCTGACTTGACCGAGATTCGTTTCAGAAAAGTTACTAATCTGAATGTCGTCTATCGAGTTTGATAAATACTAAATGAGCTGAGCATGTCACTTGTCGTCGATTATTGGCTTGGTCAGAGAAAAAGAACCGAAATAGTTTTTTGCAGCTCTCGAGCGGGTGAGAAAGACGATATTTGTAATAGAAATTTTTTTTTTTACCAGTTCCAACGTTAATTCAACTTTTAATCTCTGAGATGCCGCCTTTTTTTTATTGGACTGCAGCGCGAACTTCATGGTTTTTTCATGTGAATAGGTTTTCCTTGCAGTTCTCGAAGGTCACTCTCAGTACATCATTTTTAGATTAAGATCTAATTGCTGAACAGAATACGATACGCGTGAGCTCTAAGAAAAAATTATTCATGATGAGGCATATACTAAACTTAAAAAGAAGTGGTCGACCCCCGCAAAGATCGCTATTCTTAACTTTGACATGAAAGAAGATATGCACCAAGCCAAACCACCGATAGCGATATTTACAGTACTGTCAAGGGAATAAACTGTAATATGCCGTTAACACTGCAATATTGCCATCACATGAAGTTATAATGCGAGCACTCCTTGCCCTCAAAAAACGTTCCTCAATCAAGTTGAAATAGACCCGAACATACTGAGTGGTCGTATTGACCGAGTGCGAAGCTACAGACAAAAAAAAAACAAGCAGGGATAAAACTCTTTCTGCTGAGAAAATCGATGAAAGTAGCGATCTGTTTAGATGGATCATCAACTTTCGCGCGTTATTTATGTTTCCCATTACAAGGATTTGGATAGTGAACATCTAACAAAATAAAATGAATATAAAAATTGGATTCACTACCGTAGAACAGACTAAGGAGAATGAATACTTTGAGATTCTCATTCTTTCTGGCCCGTAAAGAACCGAATCTACCAAGTAAACGATTAGATTAATGCGATGAAGCCGATTTCATTAATATATTATCCATGGGCAAATGCTCAAAGTTCAAAAAGAAGCAGTACCCACTTCTTTTATATGACATATATTTACCTGGGAGGGAATGAAGATATTTATTCTTACTCGATTCTGCTAGAAATTCTAATGGTAGTCGCATCTCGAGGAATACCAGCAGTATCGATAACCCAAAGCTGCCTGTTCAAATTATTTTTTGTATAAGTTTGTTGGCCTTGCATGAGATTATCATACACACCGAAACGAAAGCGTTATACACTTCTTCGCGGACGACTTGGTTGATCTGAATGCTTTTCCATATTCAGCGCGCACGTGGCTACTATATGGAAATCTCAACGAATCTGAGAAATTATTATGATAATGGCTTTCGTCATATCAGTCCAAGTTGATATCAACGGAAAAACGCGCCTTTGGTGCATCGAGATTTGAGGAATTGGAGAGGGCTTACAAGTCATCTAAATTGTTGGGAGACCGTTTTAATGGAACCCCCGACACATCAAAAAGAATTTATGAATATTGTGTCCATCAGTGCTCAATCGAGATGTTTGATTATCTCTGTGTAAACATGATAGTTGCCAGGTTTTCAAAGCGCAGTGTATTACCGAAATTTCAAGTGACTCAGAGTCTTTTTCCAGAAAAAAAGAACTGCTTCCAAAAAAAATAGTCTCTGAAGTCAAGAGATTCAATTAATGGCTTCCCGCGTTAAAAGTGCAGCAATCGCTCGCGAACAATATTTAGCCGAGATAAAGAAGCAGCGGACTCTTTCGAAAGCATAAGCGTTAGAAGAAGGGCTGACTCGGATCTAGATTAATTACAATCTGGTAAGCCATTGCAGAAAAATTATCCTACGACATATGCCCGTTATATACAGTTCATCTCGAATTGGACTTGAGATCGTACAATTTTAGTTTTGACGTGTGTCTTCTTAGCACCAGATCTTGGTGAGTTGTATCGCCCCGTATATCTGCGATCGCGAAAGGCGAATCTACATCCAGGTTTAGTCTTTCATATCTGCTATTTAATTGCCTTTGTATCGTATTGTTGGGCTCTTCGTGGGGTTCTTTTGCAAGGCCAAAAGTATTTGATATTGCTCAGAACAAGAGTCGTTTGGTGCAATGCGGAGTTTAAAAGCGGCAGGAAAGTTATTTGAAGCCCAGATTTACAGCCGAAGCAGTAAATGAAGAACATCACAAGGAAAATCATGACACAATGGCACTGAACAGCTTCGTCATAATATAGAGATTATATTAAAAATACAAAATCGGTTAAACGAATGGAAAGATTAATGAACGATTGAATGAAGCTTCATTTGGAAAAAACTCTAAAACATACCCGGTGTCAAGATTAGTGGTGAAGAGGCTGAGAACTGATTTTTTTTGTGCTTGGCAAGTCTGCAGTTGAGCCGCTCCTCGATTACTTATCTCAAAATTCTTGTGCTTTGACATTACAAAATCACACACGGATGAAGCCTTTACCGCGCCCGACTCTTTCTAGGCGCGTGGCCTCAACTAATTATTTTCTGCGAACTATTTCTTGGGCGTAAGGAGAAAAGACCCCGCAAGCGAAATTGTTATTCCCCACATTTCAAGCTTGAATTTTTTAACCCGTCATTAAGTGCAGAAACAAAAAGGGTTCGGAACATAGAGTTCCTTTTCATGAATTTTAAGTTTTCCCTCTAAAAGAGCAATAATGTTATCTCGCAAAAGAGTATTCCGGAGCTTTTCCCCGCAAGAGCAGATACTGTGTCCAATAGAGATGAGCCCGAGCACTATGAAGGTTTTATTTCGTTTTGATGTCGGCGTCTCTTGGTTTGAGAAAGAATAATTTGAAGTATATTAATACACAGGTTTTAGCTGAATTTGTACAATGTAGAACTCTACTCTCGTCTAGTCAAAAATAAGAACTCTATATTTAAAGGCAGTCAAAATTTTAATAGCATGTTGAAGGATAAATTGCTTTTTCGCAACGTTAGCTACCACGGCCGGCTGTATGATAAGTTCCCAAAAATCTACAATGTGTATATTATAGGCATGGTTGCATGTATTTCAGGTCTTATGTTTGGTTTCGACATATCCTCAATGTCTTCCATGATTGGTACAACCCACTATCAGGAGTATTTCAATTATCCATCATCGACTGCCCAGGGTGGTATAACAGCCTCCATGGCTGGTGGATCATTCATAGGATCTTTAATTTCCCCAAACTTTTCTGACGCTTTTGGACGTCGGTTCTCGCTTCACTTGTGTGCTACATTTTGGATAGTCGGAGCGATCATACAGAGTGCATCTCAAGACCAAGCTATGCTTATTGTGGGGCGTGTTGTTAGTGGTATTGGCATTGGATTTGGCTCCTCTATCGCACCTGTCTACTGTTCTGAAGTTGCTCCCGCAGCTATAAGAGGCTTAATTTGCGGTCTTTTTCAATTCAGTGTCACCCTTGGCATCATGATACTATTTTATATTGGATTCGGTTGTCATTTCATTGATGGTACGGCTTCCTTCCGTTTGACTTGGGGATTACAAATTGTTCCAGGTCTTATATTGCTCGTGACCACTTTTTTCTTACCCGAATCTCCAAGGTGGCTCGCCAATAAAGATCGGTGGGAAGAAGCTTGTGACATAGTTGCTAAAATTGCCGCTAAAGGAAATCGTGAAGACCCTAATGTTAAAATGCAGCTAGAAGAAATTAAAGAGCAAGTGCTAATTGACCAGCAAGCCGTTAATTTTAGTTACAGACACTTATTTCGCAAGAAAACCATTCGCAAAACAATTGTGGGAGTATCAGCCCAAATGTGGCAACAGCTATGTGGTATGAATGTCATGATGTATTATATTGTTTATATTTTCAAAATGGCCGGTTACAATGGATCAACGGCATTGGTCTCGGGCTCTATACAGTATGTCTTGAACGTCCTGATGACAATTCCTGCATTATTTTTGGTGGACAAAATTGGTCGGAGACCTGTTTTGATTACCGGAGGTATATTAATGTTCATTTGGCTTTTTGTTGTGGCCGGCCTTTTAGCCACTTACGCAGTATCAGAACCTGATGGTTTTGACGGTGACAAAACCGTTACTATAACCATTCCGAGCTACCACGGTTCTGCCGCTCGTGGTGTTATAGCAGCTTCCTATCTTTTTGTTTGCTCTTTCGCTCCAACTTGGGGGATTGGTATTTGGATTTATTGTTCTGAAATTTTCAATAATATGGAACGGGCTAAAGGCTCTGCACTATGTGCTGCAGTTAACTGGGCGTTTAATTTTGCTTTAGCAATGTTCGTTCCCAATGCATTTCAGAATATTTCGTGGAGAACCTATATCATCTTTGGAGTATTCTCTGTTGCTTTGACGATACAAACTTTTTTCATGTTTCCAGAGACAAAGGGTAAAACCTTGGAGGAAATAGATCAAATGTGGACAGATAACGTTCCAGCTTGGAAAAGTGCATCCCATATTGCCAAACTACCTGGTGTAGGAGATGAATATGATAACAAACTAGCTTTTAGTGAGAATGTACGGCATATTGAAGATGCCAAACCAGATCTTGTGGCTAGCGAAAAGCCAGAATCTGGCCGGGACAGTTCTTCTGACAAGTAGTGATTGGCTACCAATTGTTTTTAAGGCTTTTTTCTACACTTATTGTTCATTTAGAGGATTTTGTTTTCTTCTTTATGTAGCGTCAGTAAAAGTAATTATTTTTTTATCAACTTTTCACAACTAAACATCGCAAAGCTTGTGTATTCTACTTTCTTTTTCAATGCACGAAGAAACTGCACACAAATTACCAACTAGGGCGGGAAGTAGTCTATCGTTTCATCAAAATGTGCGAAGCTACCACAATCTACATTTGCGCCCTATACAAGAATAACAAAAGAATAACCAATCTTACTGTTGGATTGGTAAATTAATCACGGAAAAAGATAGGCAACAAAGAAACAATCAATGATCCGTTTACTAGTAACAATCATGAAAAACTCTTCCGAGAGTGAAAAAAACTATTCATGATGTTTCATTATTAATGCCGGAATTCAAAATGCTTTCGTTAATATTTAATCCCCTTCTTTGTAGCTGCGTTTTATATATTCTCCTTTTGCCAGCAACTACTGAATTTATACAGATTCTTCAAGGTATTAAGTAAAAAAATTTCATAACAGAAAGAATAAGACGTCTCGTGCGTGATGCTTGCTCTACCATAAAACTCCCTATTTCCTGACGGCCATACTCCAACCAATTATCGCATATTGACAATTAATAATCTATTTTTATATGTTTACCAAAACACTTGGTCTACAGTAGTGTACTGCACGCGCAGCGCAGAAAGAAGCGGGAAAAAAGCTTTTCATGGCTATTGCTGATGTTCTAAAACAGTAAAAGTCTAAAGATGCTTTTTTCTGGAAATGGTTGCTACTGGTATTGCTTCTTCCTCATTCATGAATTTGTGCCTAAGGGATGAAGAGCGAATATTCTGGAGGTGGACGACAAGTTCATGCGAATTGAAACCCCTATACCTGTCTTTTTGAAAATGTAGCATTAGTAAATGTTTTTTTAATACTACGAATGCAAATATGTCTAATAAGAGAATGAAACCTTCATAGAGCCTTCATTTAAGTCAGGCGTATTAAAGTAGTATACAGCTATGAAAACTCGAAACAGCTTGCAAAGTCACAATCAAATGTAAGTCTGGTGTCCCATGAAGCAAAATAGAACTAAAAGCTTACTCTTGAGAGTATGTCAGCCTCCCTTACTGTAGCACCTTTCACTCGGGAGCAACAACCTTATGGAATCAGCCTTTAATCCTGCTTACTAAAAACGCGCGCGGTCAGGCAATTACTCGGCGATCATTCTTTCGATACGCCAGCGATGAACATTTGGTTTATTTTCTTATTAAAAAAAGCCTTCAACTGATATTCCTAGCTCCTCATGAAAAATGTGTTCCAACTGTGAAAGAGGAAATGAGGTGCCCAAACAAATGTCAATTCAAAAAACATTATCCTACTAAAGATGAATACTTTTTCTTTCGAAGTATTTTCGGAAAATAGCACTTTTTATTTCCGCTTGCTTCGGAAATAAACCATGTCCGTTAAAGGCACTCATATAATTTTATATAAATTCATGATGTGGACTACATATACAGCATAATGTTACATGAACGCATTCTGAAGCAAGATTGAAGCTTAAATAGAGATTTTCAATGAATAGTTTCAAAATTGCAGTGATTATTAGCTCTACGCGGAATACGAGGATTTGCCCGACCGTAGCGCAATATGTGGTTGACACGATCGAGTCTCAAAAGTGGGACAGTAATTTTACTCTCTCTACGATTGATCTCAAAACTTGGAACCTTCCTATGTTCGACGAGCCCAATGTTCCTGCACTAATTAAACGACCAGAAGACTACGAGTTTGAAAGCTCGAGAAAATGGAGCAAAGAAATTTCTAATTATGACGCCTTCATATTTGTTACCCCTCAGTACAACTGGGGCTATCCATCGTGCTTAAAAAATGCGATCGATCACCTATTCAATGAATGGACCGGCAAGCCTGCAATGTTAGTCACTTATGGTGGTCATGGCGGCCTTAAATGTTATGACCAGCTTAAACAGGTTTTGGAAGGGCTTGATATGAACGTGTCGAAGAAGGGCGTTTCAATATGCTATCCAACCAAGAAAGAGATTCTACATGGCATTCCGAAAAATTTCCACTTTGACCAGCTTCCTGGAGTCCATGATAACATAAAGGATGCTTTTGGGCAGTTATTATCACTTTTCTGAACGTGACTTTTTGTTTCTTTTTTCGAACGTATGTGCATATGTTAACGACGCAAATTGGATCAAGTTTTTGGAACCTCGGGCTCCTGAAAACAGAATCAATTTATTCTATTCACTTTTGACAAAATGTTTACTTCGACACCGGCGAATGCCTTTGGAGCGAACATGACACGCAGCACGTTCACAATCATCTGTTTAACATGTCGAAAAAATACACTAAACAGAACAGCGATGTGAATATAGAGGAACAAAAATCTTGAGATTGAAATCTAAAAGGCGTCTTTTTTGCGCTTGAGACAGCATTATTTGTCCCGCTATTCCGACGATAGTTGCATACCCATGGGATACTAAAGCGAAATGTCTCAGTTAATATATCTATACTTTATTAACGGGCTTCTGAATCAAATGGCAGTTAGAAAAAAAAATTTTATGCCTTCCCGATGAACATCAAATTCTTTTCGAAGTAGACAGCTCTGTATTTCAAGAATCAAATTCCTCAGGGGCTTATAATTAGGCCTCAATTGTTTCTTGCCGCAAACATGAGCTCCAGGTCTTTCGCTGCTGACGAAGAAGCCATCACACATTAAAAAGCGAAACAAAAATGCTGTGGGTATAGATGCGGTAAGGGTCCTAATTCTTTCTGCTCGAATAATTTGTTTATCAGAAAATATCATCCCCGGAAAGATTACAATTCGATCTGGCTGTAGTTTTTTCTGCAAGGTGATTTTCATAGAGAAAATCATCCTTGATCCGTCCACTCTTTCCCTGAGGGAATGGCGTAGTCATTGAGTAGCTAAGGTATGCTAATCTGAAAATATAAAAAGACCGCGATCTAAGCAATCAAAAAATTTTCATTTTTAGTTACTATTAACATGGAGAAAGTTTACGCGATCTAAATAATCCATCTCTCTACTTGTTATCCGGTGCAGCCACAGGTAAAAGTATTGGATTTTAATATGCTGCGTTTAGCTCATGCATTGCAGCATTTACATTTTCGTTGTATTCTTTCTGAAGGTAAGCAGACGGCACTTTGTCGAGCACCATAAGCCGCACAGTCTTTCTGTGTTTATCACAAACATGCGAATGGATTCTTACCGCAACCACCCAATTTTTACCTGTTTTGATTCTAAATACATAAGATATCCGAGTTAAACATCATTTGCACTAATTGCTCGAGATATTTATACAGTGATAACTTCCCTCGATCATTTGTAGTATATCGAGTCTACTCAACGCTAGTAGTGAACAGGATATATAAGATGAAGATATTATACCAAGCTCCGAGCTTTATAAAAAGTAGGCACATGGGCTCTAGTAGGTTAGAGTTATTTATGACATGATGCAATCAGTTGGAAAGCCTTCTCTATATAATTATCGCCTAAATGAAAGGAGACGATCCGAAACATTATCCATTTCAATTTCTAATAGACGAGTAAGGAACAAAAAATAGATTTAGAGGTAGTCGCAGACTCATATTGACAGTTATTAATCTCACTATCTCACAATTGATGTAATGCGACCACATCATGTCAGGACGAAAAGATTCTTCTGGGGCCGCTTAGCTTACTTGCTGTATTAGTGGGACCTATTAATAGTTGAGAAAGTAAATAGAAAACTCAAGAAGGCTTATAATAAATAAAAACTGTTCATACTGTAAACCAAGTTCCCGGATTGAATTTGAAAGCTGAGCGCTAAAGAAATATTTCTTTGGAAAAAGCCACTGCTTTGTGTTTTTTTAGTATAAAGAGAGAGTAGATGGTTTTGACAAAAAACCATTGCAAGCTTAGACAAATATTTTGACTCTCACAAAGCAAAGCATTGTAAGCCAATTATATTTCCAATTTTCCTCACAGAGCTTGGTTGAAATTTCTCTTAGCTTGAATGCGTTCTGTCGCAGCACTGAGGGCCGAATATAGGAAGATCTTAAAATGAGTCAGTGCTCGGTGTTGATCACGAGCTGTTCGCCGAAAAGTAGTTATAATTATTCGTAAGAGAATCATGCTTTACTTTGCGATCTAGAATGATCAGATTCCTACTTCAATATATACACTTTGAGTCCGAATGCTTTTCTTTTGAACTGTTCTTCTCCTCGAGAGGAGAAATTGTGTATTTTGCTTGCTTACTTTCGGGGGTGTTAAGTTTAATTTATTGGGGCTGGGAGCTTCAAATTCAATAATTGCAACTTATTGTTCCTTGATATTCGCGATATTTGATGAAGTTTCTTGAAAGATAGATTCAAAGATAGCTGCATTTAGCTCTTTATGCTTTGCCTAATTTCTGATAAGCAACCTTCAAAAAAGATAAATTCTTGCCTCAATGTACTTTGAGAAGAAACTCTTGTCGCTATCTAAATGCAGATTGAAACTATTCCTTGGAATATTTATCTGGGCTCAGTACCGCCACTGGAAAATGTACGGTGTCTGATAAGGTCACCTCCCAGTTACAATGTTTTTTGACCAAGATTATACTTCTGTACTCCGAAGGAAGCTTTGGGTGATATACATGAAAGGACTTTGTCACCTTTTCTGCTTGTTTTATTCAAAACCTACAATTGAGCTTGATCTACAAAAAAATCTTCCGTTACTTAGTCCATAATGCATCAAACATCCTTTAGTACCGTTTCTGGCCTACAAATTGCCAAATTCATTTCCCTTTTCTTCGCCGTAATAAACATATAGAAACAGCAATATCCACTCTTCGCGTACCTTATACTGCCAACAGCACATTGCTCGGCTCACAAGGTTAACAAATAAGCTGATATATTGATAATCCCAGTCCAATCAGCTATCTACATCCTTACCTCCCTCAACCCATAACTATTACACCTTTAAACCAGAAACTTACTTTAAATGAAAACAGATTTTGATAAGCAGTGACAAATATTGGCCTAAATTATTTAGCGATTCACTAGTTTAAGATTTTACTCCTTTTTCATCAATTTTAATATTCGTTGCTCAATACGAAGTCTCTGAATAGGATATCAAAAATTTGGAATCAAACGTTAATTGAATTCTAAATTAAATATGTTTTTTATGGTCACTTATAGGAAACAAACACCAACAACCCGGACTCAATCTCTAGCCACTATGGAACTTTTCTTCTTCAACTCTCAAATTGAATACGTTATTCTGAAACAAGTGTCGTTTTAACAAAACAATTTACCCCGCTCGACGGAGTCTGCACAACATTCAACATTGTTTTACTTCTATTCGACACAAAATAGCTACAGTAATTATTTAAACCTACTGGTATCATGAAATCTTCAAGAATAATGGCTTGCGAAAAACGTCATCTCATAGGACTGACATAGTGTCGATCGCAGATCTTCAAGTAAATCATACAAGTTGCTAACGAAAGGGAAAATTGTTGCATCTAATTCTTATAGCAAACGCTTTATTTCCTTTTGGTACTCGAACACACCATACAAACACCCTCGAACCATCTATTGTATCTCAAGGCACAGTTTATTTTATCAAGTATCACTACGACCGCTCCAAGTCACGTTCTACGGATGATAAAAATTAAGTCCTTTAGATATATTGAATAGTTACTTACAAGTTTGGGAGCGCAAGCATTATTCAGCCCCCATACCGAGTAATTTGGTAGTCACCACATAGCTTCACGTTTATGCCAGCCAAGTCTCGAAGCGAAAACGCTCATATTCGTGAATATATCTTAGACATGAATGAGTCGTTTTGGCCCTTCCTTATTAATGTCCTGCCGTCCATAAAAAAATCACCAAAAAAAGAAAATACAACCAAAACACTTGCGAAAGCTCAGAAGCTCCCTTCGTATTTGTAATTGATTTAAATCTGCAATCTGTATGCATATCTCTCCTTCGGGGTTTCAAGCTCCCTTCAGCGAAATAGCAGACTCTACCAAAGCTATTAAATGAGACACTCATAAGACGCTGTGAGTTGCTTTCAAAATTTGAGAAGTTAATGAGTGGTGTACTGTCCTCACTTCTGTATCAGATTTAATTTCAGCTGCCACTAATTAAAAAATTAAAATATGGCTCATACAAAGGTAACTAAGATATTAATGTCTATTGAACGTCCAGGTTCAGCTTAAATCAATGTGAAAAATAAATTCTCGATCATGAAGGACAAGAAAACAGTTGGAGAGATTGAGCACATTGGTAAAGAAAAAGAAGTATTTGTGGACCTGATTAGGGCTTTGTATCTGGATCCCCTCGCTTTTCCGTAATAGCTTCGACCACTGAACTTTTCGTGACCTCTTCAGAGGAAACATGTTGATCATCTTCGCCGTACAAAAATACTACGTCCGTTTTCTCTTCTTTTCCGGTAATTTTCTTATAGAAGTGGAACAATGAGGATCGACTTTCGTAGATTGGATAAAATGTAATGTAAAGGAAGGCAATGAAAAGCCAGATAATACTGACAACAACCCAGCCTTTGAAAAAAGATTTGGACATGATATATTTTTGACCATACATTGGAAAAGGAAGAATGAATGTAAATGCTATCCAAATGGAAAGCACACCAAGAGCAGTCCACTTAAAGACCCTGTCTAGCTGAGCCTTTGTTGCCTCATCCAGTTGCATTAACTTTTTCTCTTGAACTGTTGCATCATCGCCGACTAAAAACTTGTCTTGGAGGTCTTCTATTGAATTATCATCTGGAAAAATATAACTGGTAATGACACAATAAAGAAGAGTTGCTCCAAAAGTTGAGAAGTTTCCAATAATTGTGGAATTTACAAGGGAAAGATTATCCTTACTAATAGTGCCGTAAAAGTGTTTGCAAGCTCCCAGCCAACATCCAAGGCCAGTAAGTGAACCCAGTGGCAATGCCCCGTAAAAACAATACTTGCTCATTCTTGGCCAGAACAGAGTGAGCGTAATGCCTACAGGAGCAGCACCCAAAAGGATACCGATGAACGTTAAAATCCATGAAATTGTAATACCAATATAATTGAACATGACTGTCAACCCTGCAACAAAAATAGCGAAAGCAACCACGAAGATGTGAGAAACTCTCACAAGCTGAGCTCCGGTAGCATCTGGCTTTATGTAAGCCCTGAAAACGTCGTATGTCATAACTGAAGAGAAGGAAACCAGTTCGGCGGACAGAGAAGAGGTACACGACATAAAGAGAACCAAAAGACCGGCAGCAGCTCCAGACTTGCCCATTATAGCATACAGGCCATACAAGAGAGGCATTCCCATATTCACTTCTTGGGCAGAGATAGTCTTTGGGTACGTCAAAGAAACAGGATTATTAGTTAGAGCGAGCGCAGCCAAGGCTGTTCCGAGTCCGAAACTCCAGGGAATAATAAACCAGCATAAGGAACCAATAACATAGCCGGAAATAGTCGACATAGGCTTGGCAGCGATCGCTTTCTGTCCATAGGATGGATCTGCGAACACCGTTGCCCACCCACTCATGATCTGACTCCAAGCTAGCATCACCAGACTCCTGTTCGAAAAAGTTAGATAGCTGCCTTCATGTCCAGCCGAAGGATGGGTTTTGGAAACTTCTTGAAGAAGATCCCACATTTTGCCTGTCGATCCAATAAGATTGGAGGAAGTGTAACAGATAAGGAGAGAGCAGATAATAACCAGATAAATGATAACGGTATGAATCCAATCGCTTAAAAATGTACTTTTAAGTCCTCCTAACATTGTATAGGCAGCAACACTTATGGGGAATAAAAAAGCGCATGCCACGATATGGATATCAGCAATATGTGAAAATGCCTGTGAGCAACCGAGTAATAGCATGCTAGCAATAATAGTATTTGTGCCGCATGAATAAAATAAATAAACACAATGTGCCGCTTTTCCAAAGCGTGCCTTCACAATTTCCACAATTGTATGAGCACCGGTGGCCTTTCTCTTCATCTGCAAAGCAATAAGTGTAAATAGCATCGAGTGACTTATACCGCTAATTCCGTACCAATAGCCGCCCGCAACACCATATCTATAAGTATAGACACAGGATGAAAGGAGAGTACCGGGCCAACACCATGAAGACACCACTGCAGAGGATATTAAACCGGATTTGATAGATCGCGAGGCGGTCGAGAAATGTTCGGAATCCTGGATCTCTCCCATATATTTAGTTAGGACCCTGGTGACGAAGATCATAATAAAGGCGAAGGCCGCACCAAGGCCTACGACAAATCCATAACCGTAGCCTGCGTCTAATACCTGAACCATTATATTTTAGGCAGATAAGTTAGAGATATGTCTACTCTATTGGGTCGCCTTGTGTTCGAGTTCAGTGGGGCAAATCATGTCCAATTTATGTAAATCTTCATAACCTTAAATATTCAATTCAAGCTTTGCAGATGCTTATCTAGGCCTCAAGAAACATTTTTCGGCTTACAATACTTTTCGGTCCGTGGTTCTTGTTTCGGTCCGATGCGCTTATCTTATGCCAAGATGCTTATCATGGGTATCATAATTTGAGCTGACGTGACGCCATCATGACCCTTTAAAGTTAATCAATGCATGATTGGCAGTTTGCTTTTTTATTTAGATCGTATCTCAAGCAAGCATGGCATATGCTTGAAATTTCTGCATATGGCTCGACCGCTTAAAAATGCGAATTCCTGAAATAGAATACTGAATCAGGAACATCTTCGAAAGATTACAAGAATAAATCGAGATATTGGTTTGAGAATTGTACGGAAGAGATAAGAAACAATTTTTCACTATTGCTGATTGATCGCCAAGAAATGTTTGACAAGTTTCAACTAAACCAGATTAGGGGTACTATCACATTAGATGACTCAAACATAAGCACTACACACAAGTTTCATTCTGAGATTGATTCTTATCACCGAGACCTAATATCTTACGACGTAATCTTTCTCAAACTCACCCTTTATTTCTGATAACATTTTCTCCAGTGCCGACACGCCTTTTCGCCAAGCGCGCTATCGCTTATCACCTATAGCATTTACTCCGGAAACTCTGCGCCCGTTAGCCGATGCACATCCCACTTCACGTGGATGGCAATCGACAAGGTGTGTCTGTTTTCATGACAGAGCTGAACTTTATTAAAAAGAACCACTCAGCTATTCAACTTACTGATTTAATATTCCTTCTAATTCATGCCACAGGGTAAAAAAATTGAAAATGTCAATTGTATCTTTCAAAGTATCTAAAGACAATCCAGTAACGGAAGAAACACTCAAAATTCAGCTTGAGAAGCTCAATGTGGCGCTGTTTCCAGGAGAGGAAGCAGACTTCCACAGCTTTTTGGCGGCTGCTCATGAAACTGCTAAGAGCGTAGAGGCAATGGAAGATTTCAAGCCTACAACAGATTTAGTCCGTTTCCCGAGGACAAACGTAAAAGCTATACTGGCTAATGATGAACTCGGAGCCTGGGTGCACAAATTTGATCTGCGTGACGTGAATGAAAATAAGGGGCCTCTATCGGGAGTAACAATCTGCATTAAGGATTGTATTGGTATTGCAGGAATCCCTCAAACCATGGGTACTGACTGCTGGGAGCCATGGACGCCATCGGCCGATGCCACAGTAGTGACTCGTCTTTTGGAGGCAGGTGCCAGCATCATCGGAACTTCAAACTGCGAGCAACTGTGTGCATTCACAGGAAGTCACACGTCATGTTTAGGGAATGTGCACAATCCGTATTTACATGGCGCATCCGCCGGAGGAAGTAGTTCCGGATCAGCCGCTATTGTGGCCGCTGGCGAAGCCGACATGGCCTTAGGAGCAGATCAAGGAGGAAGTATAAGGATACCAGCAGCAATGTGCGGTTTAGTGGGCCTGAAGCCTACTTTCGGACTGGTTCCTTACACTGGCATAACCAGCAATGAGTACTCACTAGACCATGTTGGACCAATGACAAGCACCGTCGAAGATAATGTCAAGATGTTGCAAGTTCTAGCTGGTGAAGACTCTTTCGACGACCGCCAAGCCGCAATACCCAGGGAGGTCAATTATGAGTTTAGGGAGCCTCGTAAGCTTAATATTGGGATTCTTAAAGAAGCATTTGAGAATCCCTTCTTAGATGCCTCCATGAAAGCTAAACTGCTAGCTGCCATCGAGAAATTCAAGGACATTGGGTACAATATTGTGGAAGTTTCCGTTCCGATGCATGCCCAGGCTCCGGAACTGTGGTCCGTCGTTGAAAGAGTTTCCGGACTTCACAGCAGACTGGGCCGCGCGAGCGGAAGACGATTGTACTCCGATCCAGAGTTTTTCAAACACACATACCCGTTGGGCGAGAAATTTTTCTGTAAGGCGCCAGTAAATGTTCGAAACAGCATCATCAATGGCTTGTACTTTGAGGAAAATTTCCCTGGGATTTTCGCCAAGGCCACTAATTTGGTGTTGAAGCTCCGCTCTGAGTACGATAAGGCCTTTTCCAAAGTCGATCTTCTAGTAGCTCCAACAAGTCCATTTGTTGCTCCACCCCACGGTCCTCGAGAAGGTTCTCCAAAGGACAGAGTAAGTAGTACCTTTGGTATCAACACCAATACATGCCCCTTTAACTTGTCTGGGCATCCAGCTCTGAGTTTACCAATAGGGTTTCTGCCCGCCAAGGAATCTCCATCGAACAAGCTTCCAGTCGGTATGCAGATTATTGGGAGATATTTCGACGAATCAACTATTTATACTGCTGCCTACGCTTGGGAGCAGCATTGTAATTGGCGTCTGAATTAAAAGTCTCTTCTTTACAACAGTGTTCAATTTCTCTCCCTTTTCAATTAAGACATAATACCACAGATGATATTGTTTTTATTTTCTTCACTGAACCCTGAGAGATTCCGTCAATCTTGAAAGAAGTCGAGTTGATGCGAGAAATCAAGTTTCCCACTTACTCAGACTTGAAAAAAATTTGCTCCTCGAGTACCTTGAATCCATATAAAACTTTTTCTTGAGCGAAAGGAATGCGTTTTGTCGGTATTATTTACACCTTATATGCAGACTGCGGGATCCGTCACAATTCGATGTTTCGAAATTTTGCAATAGAATTAAGAAAAAAATCAGACTGTTATTATTATGTTCTAAACTTAATCTTCTAATATTTGCCTCTTGAAAATAATAAAAGCATCGAAGGCCCATCTTTATCAAGGTGCTTAGGTCCACCCTGATAATTGGACGATGGGACGACGAAACGTTAGATATCATTTTTTATGCGAGAAGCAAAAGATTCTCTGTATTTGTGATATCAGAACTTCTGCAATACGTTTTTCACATTAGAGTGGTTTTTCTTTCACTTCAATGAGACCAAGGAGATTTGTTGTTAAATATTGAGAATCGCAACATTTGCGTTATTAGGCAATCTAAGAATATACACTGCTTTAAGCCTAATTTTCTCTTTACTTTAGGAAAGCTGAAGTCACTGGTGTTCATTTTTTTAGTTGAATATCGCTGAGCCGCACTATTCTGTTCAGCGTAAAAAAACAAATAACTAGACAATTCAGTTTCTTGGTGATCACTTTCAAATATCATCTTTTATCTGGTTGAAAGGCAATACACACATTCTCTAAATCCTTCGTATTATAGTCAGTGTAGTAGGCCTCTTCCCAGGTAATGAAGTTTTTTTTCTAGACCAATCTTGACAAGTAATCCGACTTTCAGTTCTCTTTAACAGGACCTCTCAAACAGGGATAAAAATGTCCGCCTAGTCAAATATATAGTAATGTGAGATAATAGCTTACACTTCCTAGCCAAACCCCTAGGCGATCCCCCCCTCTGCCCCAAGTGCAACGTCTCCAAAGTTGTTACGTATTTCTTGCATATTTCTTGCATATTGTATGACAGTTTTGAAGCATTCATCATCATTTATCGTGCGAAGCTCTTTATTGAAAGCTCATCATGCTTTGCCGTATGTATATAGATGTGATGCGACATATGCATAGCATAAATAATTCACATCGGGCCTTGTCCTACGCAGTTCTGAATAAATTTGAATCTACCTCGACTTCTGGGCGTCTGATTCCTACCGGGCAAAATATGTTCTCTCGAGCCTACATGACCGAGAAACGATTACATCCATGAAGCTTAAACGAATTCCAGGAGTATGGATTCAAAATTTCTCATAAAATATTGGGTCTAGGGAAATACGGCCTGCTGATTCCTAGATATAGCACCTTCTGCCATACATTCGTAACGCTTCCGCTATATGCTCTTTGAAATATCTTCCTTAAATTCATTGATGTTGGAAACGGTCTCTTCTTGGAATGTTACAGGATAATAAGGCCACATTGTGGTGCTTTGCAAGCCATCAAGAGCTTCCTTTTCACCCTCTTTGCATCTGCTAATGTAGCGACTCATTCAACATGTTAGCTAAAAAGTGACCTTTGTCTTGTTGGATTGTCTCTTCTGTATATTATACGCTTCAACCTTTACTTTGTCTCAAACATAGGAGCCCTGGGAATATTTCCTCGCCCAAAGTGACCTTGAACTGCTTTCAGTGCGCTATGTTTTCTTTGATCGCCACTATCACAAAAAATCTATCTGAAACCGCGGTTGAAGCCGCGGTTGCACACCGAAAAGCTAATCGTCTTCTTTTTATATCTTCACTAATCGGCAGTAGATGCTATCCGAGACATGATATCAGGTAAATCGAGGTCAAACTTCCAGATCGTCTTGATTCAAATACGCCTCCCTACAACTAACGCGTGATTTTCGATTTTTAAAAGGATTTTCGGTTTTTACAAGCAAATATACTTCTCAACGTGTACGCAACATTGCAAAAAGGTGTTCGTGACTTTTTGATAACCACAGCAGTAAAGTAACGTACCCATTGAGAGGGTAGATTGGATGAAATGTTTGAAGCGATGCGCCAATATTGGAGAGGGTGAACTTGTAAGCTTCGCGTAAAGTTTACTTATATGGTTCATGGAAAGAATTGAAACTGATTATAGAGGAATTGCAAGGCATTATCTGACTACTGCTAGAAATTAGGATGAAACGTGTTTGAGGGTTTCCTCGCCCGAGCCCTCCGCAGAACAGTAAACAACTCGTTTCTGGGGCAATTGACTCTCCTTTAGCAAAAAGTCGCTAAAATATCAA
Organism: Zygotorulaspora chibaensis; assembly: GCA_030565665.1. Classification (NCBI taxonomy): domain Eukaryota; kingdom Fungi; phylum Ascomycota; class Saccharomycetes; order Saccharomycetales; family Saccharomycetaceae; genus Zygotorulaspora; species Zygotorulaspora chibaensis. Next base: position 22,213 of record JAJMCM010000016.1, on the reverse strand, counting down.
TATGTTTCACATTAGACCAGTTGATTTTTTAATCTTTAAAAAGCAAAGCAAAGCAAAATCTTTGATGATATCCAGAGACGTTTTTTAACCTTCCAATATTGTTCCCAATTGCAACCTTGTTTTTGAGAATTCCAGTACGAGTTCAGAAAGTGAATCTCTTGTATCAGTGCAGCTTTTCAGAATATCATAAGCCTCAACAGCGAGCTATCAAATTACTACTAGTCGCTGCGCTTAAGTCCGTGAAAATGTGCTTGATTCCTATACAACTAGAAATGTCGGTTGTCTCAATAATACCCGTGCTTTTGGGGGTCGTTTCATCAAGCGCGTTTAGATAAGCGAGCGACTGCGGGGCGATCTGATTTTTCCCGAGATTTGTTCACACAGCATTGTATAGCGAATAACGTGCTGGGAAGCCTCAAGTCCTTGTATCATCGCACATGAATATAGTCATGGGTATAAATAGTGCAGACTCTCTCTTAGCATTGCTGGGACAAACAGGCAATAGGAAGGAGCTATCGTCTGACTCCAAAAACTAGGAATGACGGAATCACATAAACAGGCCAAAGAAGTGGGCTCTAATAGGATCAAAGGTTTAGATGTTCCAACTTTTAGCAGTCCGCATGAAAAGAGGAAATGGATGCTTCAACACATGGCAGGTATACTTCGTGTCTTTGGAAGAAAAGGATACAGCGAGGGATGTGCTGGACATGTGACAATTGTCGATCCTGTCGACGCGACCTGCTATTGGATCAATCCTTTGGGTGTTCATTTTTCAATGATGAAGGCTAGCGATTTAGTTCTTGTGAACGAGGAAGGCAAGGCTATAGGCGGGAGCATGGCTTCATTCAATGATGCTGGCTTCAAAATTCACTCCGAAATGCATAAGGCGAGACCGGACATTGAAGCTATTTGCCATACGCATTCTTTTTACGCTCGAACTTATTCTGTTTTCGGAAAAGAACTGGAAATGTTGTCGCAAGATAGCTGCTTGATTTTTGATAATCAAATCGCATTGGCTCAGTATGATGGGGTGGGCTTAGACGAGGTCGAGGGCCAAAAAATCGCTAGCGCACTGGATGACAAAATGGGAATCATTTTGCAGAATCATGGTGTCATGACAGTTGGAAAAACTGTAGACGAGGCAGCTTATTTACATATTCTTCTAGAGAACATGTGCAAAGCTCAACTTTTGGCAGATGCTGTGTCAGGCAGCACTGGGATGGCAAAACAGGTGATATCAAACAAAATAGCCATGAGTGCTCATGACACTGTTGCTAGCCCGGGAGGATTTTATGCAGCTATGCAACCGGACTTTGAACTAGAAGTCTTTCTCTCTCATGGAGAGTTTCTCGACTAGCATGTTGCTAATACATGCTACCTCAACCCCCGCATAAAGATATATATGCAAGTAAATATATACATATATATTTGTGGATATGGGTATCAATGCCCAGCCTAACAACGTTATCCATTGTGCTTTGACGTTCATTCCAGATAATATTATAAAATGTATGCTATGCCGAATTTGTTTTCCGGTAGAGAAATTCCGAAGACAACGTTGAGCGATGATTTTTAGAACGCTGTTATTTCCACTCAGAACCCTAAGGATTGATGGTAAGAGACCTACAATCAATGCATTCACAAGAGGTAAATAAAATCAGAAAACGCTCAAGGATCGCCTGCTTAAGGTGCAGCTCTCGAAAGGTTAAATGCTCAGGACGTCGGCCCTCCTGTCATGCTTGCATGGCCTCAAAACATGCCCATGACTGTACTTACCCAGTAAGATCTAGAAAAATACTTGTAACGAGTACTGATATCGAAGACATGGAAGATAAGATCAGAGTTTTAGAAGCTGAATGTTCTCATTTAAGGGGCGTTGCGAATGATATTCAGTTAAACTACTCAAACTGTAAATACAATCACAATCGTTTGGAGGAAAATCGGTCTGCGAGAGCTTCACCCCGAATAGCGGTAGGTGCATACATTTCAGGAACGGCACAAAGTGAGCCAATCGTATCTGAAACACCTGAGATGGAACCAAACGTGCCTGGTAACTCTTCGTGTCGCATGTTTCTGGGGGCTCTGTGCCGTCAGCTAAGCAAGAGCTCGCTTATTTGCGATGAATCAAATGCCGCTTTTCGAACGAAGCATATCAGCAATCACAAGGGCGAAGCTATAGATCAAAGTCTATATTTAGATGATAAAGTATTGGGTACCCCTCACGCAGCAAACTTGCTCGTACTGCCGAAGAAAAGTTACGCACTGAAAATGGTTAACAAGGTCTTTCATTTCTTTGCACGAGAGTATGGGCTATTCTCAATTACTGAATTTGAGGCCCGTATTGAAGACACGTACAGAAATTTTCAGCCTCAAGACTTTAAATGGCTTGCGTATCTCTTCATTACATTAGCAGTTGGGGAGCAGTATAATAATGAGACGAAAGAGCGCGATAAAATTCCAGGAATGGATTTCTTCTTGACAACTCTCCGTATATTCCACAAGCCAGTTGAGGAGCCCGATGTGGACTCTGTAAGGACATTACTTCTAATCGCGTTTTATTCTCAGGGTCTGAACAGAATGAACTCCGTCTTCACATACACTGGGCTCGCACTATCCACTGCCATGATACTTGGGATGCATCGTCGAATTAGCTACTCTGGTTTATCAAAACGAGAAAATGAATCTAGAAGGAAGCTCTGGTGGACTGCATGCCTTATGGACAGTTTATGGGCTTCGAGACTTGGGTTACCCCCTCATTTTAGTACCGAAGATATGGATGTCGACTTTCCAAGCCAAGATATGTCGGAAGAAGATGGCTTTATTCCAAGATATTTAATTGCCAACGCCCAACTTGCGCTCTGTGTGGGATGTGTGATGAAAGAAGTTTACGGGATCGCTGGAGGCAATAACTTTATAAGAAATATAATCAATAGCGTGAAACGTCTGGAAAGCTTTTTCAACAATCTAGATCCAAGCCTTAAAGTGCTCGCCGAAGAAGTTAAAACAAATAGATCTACTGAAAATCTACATTTGCGTTATAATCAAATGATAGTAGTTACTGTGCGGCCACTTTATCTTTCTTTGTTGAAGGATCGCAATATGTCCACTGCAGCAATTGAAGACGTTGTTTTGAAGTGCATTGATGCTGCATTATTCAATATCAACATTTTGAACAATCTTTTTAACTCTGGATGGTATTCGGCTTTTGGGTTCCTAGAAGCTCAGTGCTGCTTTTCGTCGATTTTGATCCTTGTGATGGAAACTTTGAATGGTAGACCTTTTCCGGAGTTGCCTATGGCTTTATCTTTGAATGCATATATGTGTGGTGTCGGCAATATTACCGCGATGAACAATCACGAGAGATTGAAGGAGTTAGATAGAATTCTCTTCGAGGCAGAAAAACAGAACCTCAAAAACCAAAAAACGGCAGCTGCTGCTAAACCATCAGTCCATTTCAATAACCACTGTATGAAAATGAGGGAGGGATCCTTGGAAGTTCAACAGCAGTCGCCTATATTGCCCCTAAAGGAGAACTTCATCCTGAATGACATACCTGCGGTTCCCATCAGTTCGGAAAAAGGCTCTAACCTGCCGTTTTTGATAGATCTAGAAAATTCTGGTATAGTCTTTGAGCAGTTTTCACCGAATACCCTTAGCAACCTATCTCTGAACTTTCAAAAGTGGGACACCTGTACGGACTTTATCTGAGTCAGCGAGTTTGCTCGGCTATCTACTTCATTTCCCGAGACTGACAAAAAAAAAGTGACTTTTTATCAGCCGCTTCACTTTCGCCATGGCGATAAGCGTTCGCGGCTCTAAATCCAGCCAAGAGTTAATTCAGAAAATATGAACGAATTGAATTGTAACTGATCGTCACCCGGCATTGATTGCATATAGTGAAAATATAACACTTTCCCGGATTACCGCTATATAAATCAGGACAATTTGAGCTTGGTTTCATCATCCTCGCTTTTAATATATTTGTATGAAGAAGGCCGAAACCAACTCAAATGGCTAGCGTTCTAGAAAAATTAACTGAAAATAAAGCTTCTTCAGTTGAATTTGATGTCGCTGAACTGGAAGAAAAATACCCTTACAATAAAAAAAATGTGGATCTTGGTATGGAGATAGCGGAACAGTCGGCCGGCCTTCAACTTGACGAGGCAACAAACAAGCGACTTTTGCGCAAGGCTGATATATATATTTGCTCGATGATGAGCATAGTATATGCGGTGCAATATATGGATAAGCAAACGAATGCATACGCATCGATTATGGGCCTTAGGGAGGATTTGAAAATGCATGGTAATCAATATAGCTGGGTCGGAACATGCTTCTATCTGGGTTATTTGGTATTCGAAATACCTAGTTCTTTAGCTTTGCAGCGTTTTCCTATCGCAAAAACCAGCGGAATTTTCATTGTTCTGTGGGGATTTGTCTTATGCATGAGCAGCGTTCCAAAGACTTACGCCGGTTTCATAGTAGTTAGAACTATTTTAGGTGTTCTGGAATCCGCAGTTACGCCTGCATTTATTCTGATAACTTCTCAATGGTACAAAAGAGAAGAGCAGCTTTTAAGGACTTCAATTTGGAGCGCTTCCGCTGGTTTAGGGGCAATACTTGGCGCCCTTATCGCTTATGGCTTGGCAATTCGTGACCCCTCAAGCTTGCCAATGGCTTCATGGCGTCTTTTATATGTAATACTCGGAGTGATCACCATTGGCCTTGGTCTCGCGTTTTTGATTCACGTGCCAGATGCTCCTTCTTTTGCCTGGTTTTTGAGTGACCATGACAGAATTTTAACTGCCGAACGTATTCGCTCGAACAAACAAGGATTTGGAAGCCGAAATTTCAAGCTGTATCAGCTCAAGGAAGTATTCCGGGATGTTAGAACGTATTTGTATTTTTTTCTCATGGTCGCGGCTGAGATTCCAAATGGAGGAATTGGAAGCTTTGGGTCTATCATGCTGAAAGACATGGGTTATACGAGCGGGAAGGCGCTGCTAATGGGAACTCCTTTTGGAGCTGTTGAGTTTGTGGGTATTGTTTTAGTTGGATACATAGCTCAGCGCAGTCAGCGCAGAATGTTTGTTGCAATGTTTAGCTACTGTCTTAACATTGTGTCCGGGTGTTTACTAGCCTTCCCTTCGGCAAATAATGCCCAACTTGCTGGATATTATCTGCAAGGTATGGCTGTAATCGGTTGGATCTGCTTTATCAGCTGCATCACGTCGAACTCTGCTGGTCACACCAAGAAGGTTGTCACTAGTGCGATTTGTATGATAGGATATTGTGTTGGGAACTTAATTGGGCCACAAACGTTTGTTGCTAAAGAAGCGCCTCATTATAGGAGTGCAAAGATTGCTATCGTAGTATGCTTTGCTGTATGTTTGCTACTTACTATAGCTGTTTACTTCGTGAATGTTAGAGCCAATCGTTTGAGAGAGGAGAAAAATGAAAAATTAGATCCCTCCTTCTTGAATTCAGAGTTCGCTGATCTTACTGACTTCGAGAATCCGGAGTTCAGATATGCCTTATGAAGGCCAGCAGGCACTATCCGTCTATTTAGGTTGGAAAACCGTGATTTCATATAAATAATAATAGCCAGCTCTCTTCAAATAAATATCATAATATCTGGCGTCTCTTTTTATTCGTTGGGCTCATTGATTATTCATTGATAATTGAAGACCGTGAATCACGCTTTTGAGAAAATTACTTTTACAAGGATTAGATCACCTTTTCGGCGCCCTGAGATTTGGACTACATATTCTTATGGTAATTTAAACAGCTAGATATTTTGTTGAACCGCTCATAAAATTTTTACGGTTAGTGGTTATGCCGCTAACTTGCGATATTTCCTGTTCACATGTAACTATCTTCTAGTTACACCATATATAAGGCTCCCATGGGTTGTTTTAACAATAAGAAACGTGCAATCACAGCCAGCTGGTAAAATCTGTGCAACAGACTTCTTTTAGCTATTAGATGATTATTTAAAAATCCATTTTATAATCGAGCTATTTTCTAACTAATCTGGGGGGATTTCCTTCCAAACCTAATAAGCCCTTAGTCTCCTTTACTTTCGCTTGTAAAAGTGTCAGTAAGTGATACAATACTATAAGTGTCGGTGTCTCAATCCCGTTAGCTTCAGCAATTCTAATCGGATAGCCCAAAATCACCTCGAGCTCCATGAGTTGCCCTTTCTCGAAATCAACGCACATCGAAGGCTTATACATAAGCTTCCTTCCGACTTTAAGAAAGTGCTCAACTTGGTCATCTCCGAGCTTGATACCTTCACTGGCAGCTATCGCGATAATTTCTTTCATTGCCGGTCTCAGAATGTGAATTTCGGTCCCTACTTGCCCTTGACCGAATTCGAGACATCGCAGAGCGTCTAAACCAGCTATGGTCGTAGTGGCACTGATAGTAGCATTATACAATAGCTTTTTCCATCTAGTGGAACGAACGTTTGGATCATAATTAACATGATTGCAGCCTTCATTTTTGTACATCGACACAAACTCATAAGCTGAAGAAACTGCGTCGAGATCACTGGGATCGAAGGCCCCCACAGAAAGGCTATCTTTACCACTTTGTTGAACGTTTCCAGGACCAATTTTGGTCGAGGCGATCATCTGGACACCTGAAAGCAGCGACAAGTTGTACTTGCCTTTTTCGAAATGGCTCAATACCTCCCTTTCGATATTAATGCCATTTTGAATTAGAAGTATATTTGTTAACCTCTTCTGACATATCTCTCGATTAGATTCTATTATTGGACTAACAATTTCGCTTATCCGGTCCTGAATTGGTCCGTCTGGAATATTTTTCACAGTTACGATAACATAATCAAAAAAGATCCCTGAGTGAGCAGCCTCTATCGCTGTCCGGAAAACAAAATCTGGTCTCCAGTTTTTTAGCATACCGTAATCACAGGAATCTATTTGATACCCGTGCTTCACGACGTGACTATAATCCGACCTCACTACAAGTGAAACAATGCTCTTGCGAGCGCGACAAAGTGAATAAGCGGCCATCACACCTACACCGCCAGCACCTATAACCACACAAGAAGGCCCACGTACAGGAGACTTCATAATTCTTTATATATGAAAAAATTGCTTCAATGATTTCTGAATTTCGGTATAGCTTTGTGCCCTTCTTCCGCCTGCACATTACAATCATATTTATAATTTTGTGAGAGATGGATCGAAATAATAGACGAAAGAGCAGAATGACTCAAAAGCTGAACCTGGCCGTAGCGCGATAGGCGACTTGTTCTAACCGAAATACGACTAGGAATGTATTGGTTTCCGAGCGCGCCAACCACACCTTTTGAGAGGATCTGGATTCGGAAAAAACTAGCGATGAGCGATTGCAAGTAGGGACGCGGTAAAAAAGTCATAGTAATGAGAACGTTTTGGGAGAAGCACAAGCTAACTTTTCACCTCTATACAGCTATTTATCTCCATAATTTGATGTAACAAAATAAAGGCTTCCAATGCAGCTGCTTTTCAATAGATCAGAAGCTAGAGTATTTACAGGGGAGCATGCCTTTCCACCTAATGTCAAATAACAGAAAAGGACTAAGTGTTGAGAATTGGGGGCTTTAGTCAGATGAAGAGATTTATTTATTCAACGACAGTGCCGAACTGTTGGAATGATTGCCGGCTCAATGAGATTTCATATGGTATCGCACGACTTTCCGCCCCACCTGAAATGCGGAACAGAGAGGTATTTTGCTACTATCTCAAGGAAACTTAGAATTACGTTAGTGTACAACGTAGAAGATCAAATGTAGATTTGTAAGTAAAGATGAAAATATATATCGCAGCAAAAATAAATAGGGGGCCTATAAATCATGTCTGAGTTATGGTATGACTTTGGATTCTAGAATCCGCGCTGCATTATCACACAAATTTTCTCTGAGATACTTTGACCCTTACGCAGTATCCTCTTTGATTAAAGGTTGTGGAGCTAAGCGTACGGCTTTAACCTTTAGGAACTCGAGATCATATCTAGCAGCTGCGAGTTTCTCCTACTTACAGTTTTCCCCAGATTTTGGCCATAAAAATAATCCCACCCATAGCCCAAGTATGCGGCCAGAGATCTCTCACTTCTGAATTGGTATACGGTACGCTTTGGATACCTCGAGAACATCAGCAAAGTTATTATCAAGTGGCCTATAGACGTGGCGAGGTATCAAAAACTAATTGCTTACCTAAAGAGATGTATTTAGAGTGCTAAAAATATATTCTCAGAGCATTTGGGGCCCAGAAATGAACCCTCTAGGCACCATAGTTAAATTGTTGACCAGCTTCTTACTGTTTAGAAAAAATTCCAGGCACCCCACTCTGCAACGACTGTGGTAAAGAATATGCGGGAAATAATTAAGAGGAAGTTCTTGCTTAAGAATAAGCATCGGTAGCCGACAAGAGCGCTAACATACATCTTTGAATTCATCTTTAAATTTTCGCATTTATCAACCAATTTAAGGAGATCCCACGATACAAGACATCCGTGACACGACTGTTGTTGGTTTCTCCGGATACTGTATAGTCTTTATGGGCTCTTGAACCTCTCAATTTTGTCAATCGATATGTCTATATCTTCTGTCTTTCCTAGAACTTGCGTCAAGTTTTAGCCTCATTCATGACGAGCTAGGTGAGTGATGTAAACTTAACTTAACTACTTAAGGGAACCCGCTAACATTCGCCAACCAGAATCAGACATCTTGCTGCCTCCATTGATCTATATAGTAAGTTATTCGTTTCAAATCCCATATCGCCCATATAGATTTTCGGATAACATTGCGTAAAGTATTTTTTTGAATTCGCTCTTGGCATATCATCAATTGCCGCGGTTCAAATTCTCTTCTTCACGCCGCAATGATATATCTTTTGAGAGTTATTGTCCGCGATACACGCGGTGTCGTATCGGGGGGAATTACAAATTCTGAGTGGCCGCGTAGTGATATAACGAAGAGAGAATTGAAAGGCAAGACTATACAAGGGGTATCATAAATTATACGCTTCTAATATACTGCTAGGACGATTGCTTGAAATCAGAATTCGTTGGAAAAATTCTACATTGAATTTGCCATAGAAAGTTTGGTGTTTTCATTGGCATAGCTTGAACTCCCCTGGTTTTCTGTTCAGATCCAATATAACTCTTATAGATCATATAAACCCTAACATAATGCTCCTTATCGTATATGAACGTGTTTTTGGGTTGCTGTAGAAAAGCGCTCTTCTGAGCATGAATTTTACAAAGGTAGGTGACGCTTTTACGCTCGGACGTGGGTTTGCCAGCCCTGAAAACGTAAATTTGACCGTTTTCAAGAGTTCTGATGGAAGAGATCTCTAACGTTGATTTTGTTTTTAGGTGCTACGTCTAGTAAGGTGCTTTTTATGGGATGAGCGTAAACAACGAAAAATCTATGCGCAGGCTTGAAAAGTCAATGGTTTATAGCGAGAAGCTAGAGCAACAACGTCTTTAACATGGATCTTCCAAGTCATCCTGAATGCATTACGGGGTTATATATCTTAGTATTGAAACACGGCTACAGAGTGAGCAAATGAGGTCATGAGTAATTAAAAAACAACACATCAGGGAGCATTGTACTAGGGATAAAAAAATCCCATCCCCCCTTTCACCTTTTTCAACCAATTCTAAAAAACACATTTAGTGATACGAAAGGGACTTTTATTGGTCGTCTGCCACAACTGGATTAGGTGCAGTGCGGCTTATCCGCGGCGGGACAGCAGCATAAATTTCAGATGTCTGAAAATATAGGTACAAGAAATTTCACAACAATTTCTGAACAAGATCACTTCTCTCAGGGCCTTGCCGCGTATCCATATTTTCTGGCGGTGAAAACTTCCTGTGTTTGCGATTAAATCACAAGACGAAAAAAAAACTGGATATCAGGAAAGCTGCTCGACTCCCAATTAATGCTAATAATTAATTACGAAATAGATTAGTATAAACGTGAGAATTGCCAAACACAGCGCTCCACTCCTGGTTTGGATAATATTCAAAACAAAGGAACGTCGATGTGCTTTTGGGACTCAATTCTTCATAAAAAAAGCCCGAGACTGCAACAGAACCACTCGCCAAGGGGTATTATTATTCGAGGTTGATACTTTTGAATTCCCTCTTTTTAATTGTATTTCTGTTGTAGCAGACACTTCAGGACTAAAGGGATTGGGAGGGTCTGTTCATCTGATTCCTCAAACATGAAAACTCGAATACTGCGCTTGCGTCGTCATTGAATGACCCCAGTGAGGCAATTTATATTTAACTGCGGGCACACGAAGTGATGGTGCAAATGAGTGGCAGATTCAACATCATGCCTGTATTTTCAATTTAACAAACTGCATTGGTAAAGGCAAAACTGAAAGAAAATTATGACACTCTAGTGGTCAATGGGTGCGAGAATAGCAAGCCACATTCACCTCACGCTTTTTTTTTTGCAGCATATACAACTGGATCTGGCATCACATTGAGACGAGCATCCGTACTTGCAGGCGTTGCATTTGTCTTCAATTTAGAAATTAAGTGATTGAGGTAGCATTTTTAGTATTTTATTTTATTATTTAGAGCTTGCCGAATTTTTAGTAATAAGGTGGTCACTCGGACTCAAGTCAATTTGACAGAAGGGTTAATTCTGTTCGCTTTATATACCTTCTCCAAGTATCGTTTTTATAGAGTGACGACTATAAATGGCCCTTACGCGGGAGAAAATTTATTGAGAGCCGCCTCATATCCATCAGGGCTTTAATCATGAGAGAAGTAGGAAAATTGTTAAAAAAGCAACATTATGCGCGCTGTATTTTCGCCCACAGTGCTTGCAACAACTTGAGTTTGACGGCCCTGAAATTTGTAAGGAACGTGAGTTCGGTGGTCCTAGAAATGTGAATTTGACGGCCCGACCACTGAAATGAATCATAAGGGAGTTGAGTTTTCCAAACTGTGTTTGATTATAGAGAAACAAAAGAACTATCGGATGTGTATGATGGGTCTTTAAAAAATTTTAGCCTGTCATATAGCTGCTTTTAAAGATTTTATGCACCTCAAAACCAACATAAAAGTGCCGCGAAGTCGAAAAGGAGCTCAATATAGAGGACGAATTATGCGGAAGGGGCCTTTTAGGATCTTTCTCCTTCAGACTGGGCAAATGCAAACTACATTTATACAAACTGAATGCGCTTGTTTTGAAGCTGTTCGGTGTCATATCAATGGAGAACCTGAAATCTTGAGCTTAAATAGCCATTCCTCATCGTTTATTTAAAAAATTTAAGACATATTATTTTGAGATCATCAGCAGTAAACTATAAGGGTGGATGGGTTGTCAATGCGATGTATGTTTGGGCGACGCTTTCAATTGGAAGTTACCAAGAAAGATTAAATAAGAATGTTGGTGTGTATCATGCAGCGATGGCAGAAAAACTGAGCTTTATTAGTTTCGATAAAAATTTGTATATGAATTGAGATACCGGCGTTTGAGCAAAAGCAACTGAGTTTTTGAACTTTACTTGTGTGGGATTGTAGCCTATTCACTCGAACAAAGTGGTCAACCTAGTCTTTGACCCTATAGTAGGTGAGTAAGAATTTTTAGAAAGTATACAACATTTGAATTAGGAGCTAATCTGTTGCGTCTTGCGCTCTGAGTTTGAAAATTCAAGAACAGGAAATCTTCGCAGATAGGATCGAACAACAAAAATTGATAGAAAAGAATCGAAGAAATAGAACAGTGAAGTGCTTAGTAGTTTTAAGTGAGTCTTGGCTAGATATATCATGATCCAATGTTACAGTGTGTTGGTTTCTTGTGTAAAAATGTGAAAATGTAAAAATGTGTCTGTGGGTCTGGCGAGGTAAGGACATAAATCTCTGATTGAATGAGATTACGTGTTGGATTTGAGTAGAGAGATGCGAAATAGATTTGGCAACAGCGTGAAAAATTGGTGTTGCGGTTTTATTCAAGATTCTGCAACAACAAACCCTGCTATTTTGGAATCACATGATAATGTTATGTTTTATTTATTGGCATAAGAATTAGCATCATGATTATTACGTACAATTCCAAAAGCTCATTCTAAGAGCCCTATTGCTTTTTTTCAAAAGATATGAGATAATCTGAAATCATAACGAAGTCGCATTAAAGGAAATAACATATATAAAGAGGAAAGAGCGTGTCTGGATGTTAAGAAGAATCAAATGGTTCGATGCTAATACTTTCCCCCTTTCAGGGACATAATGCAATACGAGTAAATATGAGTGGCTCCAATTAATTAACTTGGCGTAGGGATATAGGTCTCAAATTCAAAACAATAATTCAAAGCTGCTTAGCACTCTTAATATATATCTTTTGACTAGTAAGTGTGTAAGTCAACGGATTTTCATTTATTCATGCCTTACATTCACTAGCCATTCGAATAATATCGAGGGAGCCCCGCATTAAGATTTCGAAAACTTGTGAGCAGATTTCTCCCTTCATCTTATACAATGTGGAAACGCAAGTGGTAGAGGTCTTTGCGCTCTATGCTCTCTTTCTAAAAATGTTGCTATATTTGGACATTTTAGGTTTACAGCAATTTGCTATTACATCTAACTTATGGCATTTTTTTTGATGGACGAAAGAGAATATGAAAGCCTGACATCGCAAGATTACCATATTCTGTATCAGAATAAAAATATCATAAAATCTACCCCATTAAAATCAAAAGTTCATTTATATAAGAGCCAAATTCGAAAATTTTCTAAATAGAATCTATGAGCTTATTGTTCGATTTAAATTGGAGACGAACAAGAGAAGGAAGTAGCCGCTGTAGTATCAAAGATTACTTTCATGTATTCTACCGAGCCGTACAACCCTAAGCCAGAGAAGGCTAGTGATGCCAAACTCAAGCATACGTAGAATGTGCTGATTTTCCAATGCTTCCGGAGGCCACGAATTACAAAAGTTTTCAGAGGCACATTTTCAGCAGATGCTGATGATTGAGATGGGTCATAATCTTGAATATATTCGGCATTAGTTTTAATGAATAAGGTCCACGTATGGAACAAATAAGGAATAACATAGGTCAATGGAATCATTGTCAGAGCAGATGTAAATGAAGAAACAGCGCTAACCTGAGGAACACCGGCAGAAATGATAAGAACAATTACCCAAATAGCGATCACAGTTGCACACCACAGTAACAAACCTTTTTTTGAGCTGAACTTTAGTCTTCTGAAAATTAAGGGCAAATAATTCTTATAGGTGATTTTACTCGACAGGTGACCAAAAAAAATACCTTGAATAAAGCCAGTCAAGAAAGTAATAAAACTCAATCCTTTCAGAGCTTTTGTGTTACTTATACCAAACACTGCGGGAGCGTTTGCAAATTGTCCCTGATTTGCGTAATAGAAGTTGCCGTAAATCATATAGGTACAGTATATCAAGCTCTGCGCGGACACCATACTTTTCCAGAAGTCCCACGGCCTCCTCAGTTCAGAAATTATTTCGGGGAAGACCACGGAGCCGGCAAATACATAAGATATATTGGAAATAGCGACGATTTTATTCACCAGGGTCTGATTTGGTATTATACCAAAGGTAACAATAGGTGCCTTCTCCAATCCCAGCAGATTCTTAGCGTTTTCCCAGTTAGGTTCAGATCCGCTGACATAGCCCAACTGAACAAACAAATTGACATAATTGCAGAAAGATACGAAGACGCAATACTTTCCAAGATTACTCAGCTGCTTAATATGTCCGAAAATAGCTTGAACTCCAACAATTAAAACTAGAACCCCTACCCAACATATGCGTTCTTTTCTCAAGATTGTAACCGCTTCTGCCGCCCCAATCAAACTCGTGGCAGCAGTCAATATCATGGCAATGGTTTGCAAAAAAATGACCAGCTGCTTGCAAGCTTCGGCACCCAAGATGTACGCAATATCTGCAAAAGTTTTTATTGGATATTCTGGACTGTCAAAGAGTAGAAATACCCACCAAGTAATAGCGCCAGCTGCCAAGGTCAACAGGAAACAAAGGGTAAGCATAATATTAGAGGGAACATAACCGAGAGTTGCAACTGAATTAGGCACCAAATAAGCGCCCATGATTTCTGAAGTAAGCAAACCTGCACAAACAAACCAGTGAGAAGTTCTTATCGATAAGTCATCATTATTCCAGGTTGGATAGGCGTCATGTTTTGGCTCCAACCTCTCGATTTTCAGGGACTTCATGATTAGATTATTCCAGTGGCGAAAATAGCTGCTCTCACTATTAACTTCTTGGTATTGCTTTTCAATGTATCTTTGGGCGTAAAACATCCGGGTGGTCGTATCCGGATTCCTGTAAGCCAAATCCTCAACGCTTTCCTGAAAAGAATTGACGTCGCCTAGCTCAATGTTTATTTCAGCGGATTTGAGCCCCGATTCCTTTTTTATAGACATATTCCTATTTCTATTCCGTTCTCGGCACTGGTTACGTCCACGAATGCAGTTCTTCGAGAAGTTTGTACCAGAGTCGGACTACTAATGTTAAAGAACGAGAAGGAAATTCATTGAATATATAGTCATTTCTCCAAAACAAACAAGGTGAAATGATTAAGTAATCTAATCTCGAAAACCAGTTATTCAAAATGTAACTAAGCCTAGAGATAAATGTAACTAAGCCTAGAGATACAAATGGCACTGAGCGCAAGATAGCGAACGTGCGTGAAGAAGCTTCAACAGGTCGATAACCAGTAGGCGATATTTTTGTCTACCTCTAGATCATGCGATGCATATCTTACTGTAGAATAAACGCGAAAGATCGCAAATTCATCGCAAATGCAATCGCGAGTTTGCCCAGTATTGGTTCTGATTTCCCGAATTCTTATCAGGATATGCGCGAAAAAATTCATCTCATCGCAGCAAACGTTCGTAAAGAGCGAACTCGCAAGGAAAAGATATCTCCGCACCCACTTACCTATATCTTACAATCTCGCGCGACTTGCAATCTAATCTTTTCGAAGTTCGGAAATGTGATGGGAAATTCATTTCCGATCGTCACATATATAGACCCATTGCTTGGCTGCCATACATTCTTTCTGCGCGCACGTTTTTTTTTCTCAGGACCACTTTATGCAATAAGAACTTTTGCGTGAAAGTTGCAGAATGAGGGTGACGATTGCCTGCAGAAACTGTCGACAAAAGAAAAATAAATGCGTTCACGAAGGGGTTTCACCGTGTCTTTCTTGCATAGTGAGGGGAAAACAAGCGACTTGCGAATTGTTTTCAACTCATGAACTTCGCAGACTTGAAAAAAACATTAAAGCGAAAGAAATAAAATACAAAGCAAACACTTCGATATCAGAAGCTTTTGCCAAATCTGCATTGGAATGCGCTGTTCAGCATTACCCTGAATTATTTTTTCTAAGCTCCATGAAGCCCCAGGAACTTTTGAAACAATTGGATTATTTGGTATTAGAAGGAATCTGCGCGTTGAGCGCACCTTTCGTTCCTGAAAGTCAACCAGAGACCCAGCGTGACCTGAAGACTCTGGAACTAAGTTTTTTAGAAAAGATTGACGAAAGCAAAGCCCTTGATCTGGTCACAATTCTGCAGTCCTCGCTGTGTCTTTTAATATTAAATTGGCAAAAGGGCAAAACTTCTAAAGGCTATCTTCTTGGTGGGTTCGCCGAGCGATCATATATTATGCTGAACGAACAGCAGTCTGAAGACAAAACTGTGATGCAAAAGGAGATACGTATTAGAACTTTGTGGAGCTACCAGTTGATTACACTCTCCCTACGAAGGGGATCTTGGAAAGAATACAAACATCGTCTATACCAACTTCCACTTCCTCAGGATAATTCTGACATAATTTTCAAGCAAGCCCCGAAAGTCAGCTATTTGAGAGACCTTCATATTGGCTCCACGCACAATCTCTTTTCTCTTTTTATTGCTGTAACAGAAATTTGGGCAGACTGCAGTTCGTGGATTATTCAAGGTGGAAGGCATCATTTTCGGGAGGCACCATGGGATACAAAAAGTAAATGGAACATATTGAATTGCAAGTTGCTTTTTTTCGAAAGCCAATTAGGCCCAAGAGAATCGCTCAACGTGCAAAGCATGGAAGCTTTTCTGGCTTTGGGCCAGGGTAGCGTTTATTGCTACATCCACCTTGCTTTTCTGACCTCAAGAATATTGATACATCGTGACTACATGCCTTTTATTCCTCTCGATAACGATGGTCCTAAAGGGCCACATGATCCATTTCCAGAACTGAATAAAGCCCCTTCTAATTGGTGGCGAGATTCAGCCCGAACGGTTTTTCGATCTTCAAAAGAAGTTGCTTTGCTATACGCAGAGTGTAAAAACAGAAATATGTATTCATGTAGCACGTTTGCTGGATTTGTTGCCTTGACAGCAGCGTCGATGCTTTTTTACGTCAAAGCCTTCCCTTCGTTCGATCCAGAGTTTAAAAACGCTGAAGTTTACTACACTCACTGTGTGAGTTTCTTAAGCGCATACAAAGGTTATTGGGAACTCGGTTCCTACTATTACAAATTTTTGAAACAGACAGTGAATATGTTCAAAGCCGCTTCAAAAAGGGAACTCTCTCCATCAAATATAGCCCTTTTTGAAAATATGAAAAATGAACTGGTTGAAATCGCAAATGTAGCAGCGCCAATAAATAAGAGTAAGAGAATGCAAATTGAAAGTTTGTTGGAGTCCACAAAGGACTCCAACCTTTGCCGTAAAAATTTGACAGCAGATGCTGCCACCATAAATGAGAAATTAAAAAACGCGGACGCGTGGAAAGATCAGAACATGAAATCTAAGATTTACTCCCTAGTTAGCTGGGATAGTAACTGGCCAGTTATTGATGGTACTTCTGACTTTTGGGGTGGATGAACACCCTCTACGTATTCAAAGTAACGCATTGTCTCTTTTTACGGGTTGCGTCGCAGTGTAGGATCAAGATCATACTGCTACTGCTAAAAAGATAATTCCCTCTCGGGTGATTCGAAAGTTTACTATGTGTAAAGATAAGATAATCAAAACATTTCATAATTTGCTCCTTTCTCAAGGTCACACTTGCTGAAAAAGAGAGCTTCTCATAGTACTGTGCGAAAGGTATCCTCAAATTTGGGTTTACTACATTGCTGCAGTGAGGTGTCTCCAAATATAAGCTTTTCAATGCACTAAATAACACGCGTGCATCATGTTTTTTCAAAGCCAAAATCATACGATTCTCACTTCCCAAAAAAGGACTTCAAATGACCTTTCAAGATCAATAAATAAGATATGCAGAAGTTTTCAATTTTAAGAGTTAAAACAATTTAGAAAATGATTAAAGAAATAAAAGCGTCTTGATAAAGGTTAAAAGCGATGTTGATTTTCGGGAAACTTTCGCGAAGATAGCGAAAATATTCTGTTTGTTTGTTTTGCTTCCTCATTACCTATCGCGTCACGTACTACTATTTCAGGAGTAGTGGCGAGAAAGGCCGCAGGATCTGAAACCGCTCCATTTGGTGCCAACCACTTTCAAAATTGTGAAGCGGCCATCGGTAATCTAAATAATGCCATATATAAAGCCATCTCAAATTTCGCGAGATTCATTTCCAGGCACATTGATAGCACAAGATCATTCGGAATAACCTATAAAAAAAAATATGAAAGCTGAGAAAACTCGCTCCAACCTTTTCCAAGCAAACGTTTCCAAGAAGCAATTGGCCTGTATCGGAACATGCAAAGATGGCCAATGGCTTATTTTGCAAGATCCGGTCACAAGTAAAACGCATCAAATTTATGACGCTGTTTCTGGAGCTGCTGTTTGTTCACTAAAACATGGTGACACAGAAATCCTATCACAAATGAGTAATTTTGCACAAGAATCGGCTTACACCTTTTGTGTCAACTACTCGAATCAAGCAGCTGAGGATTTGGCGGCTTTGATGTGTTCCAAATCCAATGGATGTTTCGAACAGGCTATGTTTGTTTGTTCTGGTTCGGAAGCAAATGAAAATGCGATGAAATATATCAAACAGTACCACCTTGAGAAGGGAGAGCCCAACAGATTCAGGTTTATCAGTAGAAAAAGTGCTTACCATGGTTTCCTTATTGGTTCCTTATCAATCGGCGACAACCCAAAGAAACCATTGTTGAAAAACATACTACTGTCCGAAGAACAAACGCCAAAAATATCGCGATTATATCCTTATCGTGACATCAAAGCTGGCATGACAGAGGAAAGGTACACACAACTCCTCTTGGATGAGCTTGAACAAACTTTCATCTCGAACGGTGCAAATACTGTTGCGGGGGTCATAATGGAGACTGTTTGCGGTTCGGCCTTAGGAAACACAACTCCTCCGAAAGGGTATCTTGATGGTGCGCGCGCCATTACCCACAAATATGGAGCATTGTTCATGTTAGATGAGGTCATGTGTGGTTTAGGAAGAACAGGATATCCGTATTCTTTTCTGGATCCAGAATTCGGGTTCTCCACCGGTGGTCCCGATATTCTAACAGTTGGTAAAACAATCGGTTCTGGTTACGTTCCTCTCTCTGGAGTTTTGCTGTCACCAAAAATGGTCAAAACAATCGAAGAGGGCTCCGGAGTTGCATTTGGCTACCAAACTTATCACTCTCATCATCTCAATTGCAGGGTCGGTTTGGCTGTCCAGCAAAAGATTCACGACAACAACTTGCTAGAAAATGTCAGGGAAGTCGGTGCGTATCTGAAGAGTGAACTGAAGAAACAACTGAAGGACTGCAGAGTTTGCGGTGACGTCAGAGGCGCTGGAAACTTTCTGTCGGTCGAACTGGTTAAAGATCGTGTCACAAAGGAGTTTTTTCCACCAGAAATGAAAATGTCCAAAATTTTGTACGAGAAAACATTCTCTAAAGGGGCACATTTCATGTGTGTAAGTGGATGTGCAGGATATGAAGTCATCAATGGCGTCGTTGTTGAATATGGTACCCATCTCACAATGGCCCCCGCTTTCGGATTTACTAGGGATGACGCCGACTTTATCGTCAAGGTTATAAAAGAGGCATTGAAAGATATAGAGGAAGAATATCTGTGAGGGCTCGCTTAGCTTTGATTTTCTTTCTATCAAAAAATTTACCTATATCGAGACTCTTAGATACAGATGCCGGGCTCGTCTCACTTCTGGGCGCGGACGTGAGTTTGACGGCTCAGTTATCAAGAGGAACAAAAGCGAGCCGATTCTCTCAAGCTTGGTAGTATTATAGAGACATATTTGTGTTATTTAGCCTGTCTATTTTGAGCCTTGAGCACTTCTGTAGCCCATATATAGACCGTTATGGACAAAATCATATGGCCTCACACTTCTATGCGATGTTGTGTTTTTCGCGGTGTTGCGCGCGTTAAGGTGTTTTTCATGGGGTAGCTTAACTATGGGATGTGTTTTTCATGGGGTTGAAAATGTGTTATTCATGGGGTTGAGCTTAAATCACGAAGAAAAGACATGTTGACTTGAAAATATATCAGCATATAGCGGCATGCTGATTCCATAATGTCCCCTAATCTGGGTCCTCAAAGAGCGGTAGAACCCATTATAATGCTATATATCTGAAATTTGGGACATAGCTCTAGAGGGCTCAAAATAAGCGATGAAAGGGTGAAAAAAAGAAAACGATATTTTTGGTACAGGAGAATAAGAGATCATAATTCTCACAGCTTCGCTCCAGGCTTTACGCACACTACTGATAGGTGTAGCTGGAACATTTACGGGTCATCTACCACGGCCAGATACCGTGCACTGTGACTTTCTCGCTACCGGACAGTGGAATATATCTCGGACATAAATGGATATAGAAGGTAGAACACTTTCGGAGGTGAATATCCTTTCCTGGCAGGGTGTCAAACTCCAAGTGTACACCCATTAGAAGATGACGCGAGCAGCAGCAAAAAACGTATATTATAAAGGTATGGCACCTGGATACATATCCAAATCTCAGCTCTCCGAGGTCTCTTCTGCGCGAACTACGCAGTGTTGAAGAATACCTCTCAAGTGTGTGATATGTCGCAGAAACTGACACCTGTAAGCGCGCTTGTGACTTTTTTGGCCCTGAAATGGACAAAAAGAGAGTTCAGTCATCCAAACTTGACAGTATTATAAAGAGATATTTGTGTTATTTAGGCTTATATGTTGAATCTTTAGCATTTCTGTAGCCCATATATAGATTGCTCTGGATAGTATTATATGGCGTCGCCACCATCAAAAGGTGCAGTGAAGTTGAGAGTGAGCTCATTTTAAAGAGATGACATCGAGTAAGCAGTCTTTTAGATCTAATGTATTCAGGATGGATCGATGAAGGCTTGATTTGAGGTCGTATTAAGATGAATTTTTGTGAGATATGGCACAACCGTCCGGGTGGGTGGGTTGATAGGTGAATGTTCGTTCGAGCGCAATGCGTTCATTTTAGCGGTTGACAGAAAAAAAAAATCTTCAGAGTGAGCCAGAGTCTTTTTTCAAGCTCTTGATGTTGATTTTGTAGCGCTGGCGGAATATTTGAGCCTCGTCACTTTTGATAATATTTGTATACAAATCGAGATAGCGGTCAATGTGAAAGCGCAGCGGCGTTCTAAACACTTTTAATGGGGTATTTGAGTTGTAGTTAAATAGTAAGAGTAGTCATTTCAGATCCTGAGCATGCATGTGGCGAGTTAGCGATAAATTTAAAATCTGAAATAAAACTGGTCAGGTCCGAACCATTTCATGTTGAGCTCCAAATTTTGAAATTTCAATAACGGAAAATCTCTCTAAATTGAATAAAATGTATAAAAATTAGTAGGGAAAAACGAGAGTAATAGAATAGTGAAGTGTTCAGTAGTTTCAGGTCAGTATTGGCTGAGATATATTACTGTCAATCGTCATAGTGTGTGGGTTTCTGGTGTAAAGATGTGGAAATGTGTGGGTTCGGGGAGGTAAGGATGTGATAATGTCTGGGTCTGGGGAGGTAAGGAGGTAAATTGCGGATTGAAACGAAGAATGGAATGGTGTTGAGTGATTGATTTGATTTGATGTTTAGGGCGATGAGTATAAAATGGTAGATCTGTATGAAGATGTTAGTTTAGAAATTGGTTTTGAATTAGAATGAGGGGTTATGTATCACGGCTGTTTTTAAGTAGCGTAAGGAAATGCAGTGGAGGGATTCGGTTGGTCAATTGAGAGGTGATTAGTAGATTGGGGTTTATAAGAAAAGTTTGAGTGCGAAATAATGATATTTGTGACGGGAGAAGGGTCGAATGAGATAGAATATTGGTAAGTTGGATGTTTCGTGTTTACGGTAAGCAAATGGTTCGTGAATGCTGGAAATGAAAGTAGTTTAGATATTCAATTGTAAATGTATCGTTGGTTAAGGAAGTGAAAGGGGGTGGAGTATGTGGTTTGAAAATAAGAAGGGAGCTGAGGAATATGATAAATATGTGAAAGAATGTGGCGAGGAAGGGAGAGTTGGAGAGAGTTAATGTGTTGGTGAGTTAAGTTGTACGGTTTGAAGAATGAGTGTGATATATGTAAATGTGGGTAGTGGAAATTAGAATTAGTTTTGGTGGTATTTGTGAGGAGTAGTTATGGTAGTATTTGGAGGATGAAAATAATAGAATTTGGAGGTTATAGTGTTTAGTTGTAGGTGTGATTATAGTGGAAGGATTGGGGATAGGAAAGTAGTCGTTAAAGAGGAGTGTTGTGATTGAATTGGAGTGATGGTGAATGATTAGTGTTGTATGAGTGAGATTATGTGTATTGAAAAATCGAGAATAGTATTGGAAGTTGTTGGTTTGTATTATAGGTAATAAGAATGATATAGATTGTGAAGAGGAAAAATAGGAAGATAAGAGTGATGAGATATAATATAGTAGGAGTAATTGAGTTAAAGAAATTAGAGTGTGAATGTTTGAATGAGTAGTGTTTAGTAGTGATGAATGGAGTTGGTAATGTATTTGTATGGTTGTAAATATTGGTCGTTAGGTGAAGTGGAGGTGTGAAAATATTTGTGGTGAGAATCGTGTGTGTAAATTATATTTTGGGTTGAAGAAAATAATAGGTTGAGTAGAAAGAGAATGTGTTTGGTAGGTATAGTGGGCGTAAAGGAGATGTAAGATGAGTGAGTGGGATGAAAGTAATATTTTCAGGAGAAGAGGATGTAGTGTATTTAAAATGTATGGGATATAAGATGGTAGGGATGAATTGAAATAATT